>JAZAVI010002281.1:0-16938 GCA_036326025.1 Chrosomus eos | reverse complement strand
TCCCCACAACCTTTTCAAAATGTACATTTCCGGGAGAAAATGTGAAATGTTTTTGATGGAAAAACTTGGTTTGCTAGGGGGGGTTTTTGATTGCTAGGAACAAAAGTTGCGGGGGGGTTTGTGTGGGTTTTGGCTTTTTTGTTTTTTGTTCAGGGGTTGTAGGCGGTGCTGGGGTATTTGGGTGGTTGTTAGGGGGTTTGGTAGGGTTTGGTAGGGTTTTTTTTCTGGGGGTTGTATGGGTTACTAGGTGTTGTGGTGGTTGCTGGGTGTTTGGGGGGTTTGCAGGGGTGCTGGGATTCGGGGGGTTTGCGGGGGTTGCTAGGGGTTTAATTTTTGGTTTGGTTGTTTTGGTTTTTTCTAGGCGGTTGCTAGGGTTTTTTGGGGGGTTTGCTTGGGGGGGGGTTGCTGGGTTTTTGGGTTGTTGCTTAGGGCGTTGTAGGGGTTGCAAGGTTTTGGGGGTTGCTAGGCGGTTGGGAGGGTGTTTGGGTGGGTTGCTAGGCGGTTTGCTAGGGTTTTTTGGGTTTTCTGGGGTTGCGGGCGGTTGTGGGGTATTCTGGGGGGGTTTCTGGGGCTTTTGCTAGGGTGTTTGTGGTTGTGGGGTGTTGTGGGGTTGCTAGGGTGTTCTGGGTGGTTGCTAGGGGTTGAGGGGGTTTGGGTTTTGGGGTTGTAGGTTTCTGGGTGGTTGCAGGGTTTAGGGGTTGCTGGGGTATTCTGAATGGTTTGGGGTTGCTGGGGTGTTCTGGTGTTTCTGGGGGGGTTGTGGCGGTTTTTGGGGTGTTTTTGGGTGGTTGTAGGGGGTTGCTAGGGGTTGCTAGGGTATTCTGGGTGGTGTAGGGGGTTTTGCTAGGGTGTTCTGGGGGGTTGCTAGGGCGTTGTGGTGGTTGCTGGGGGGTTTTTCTGGGTGGTTGTGGGGGGGTTGCTGGGTATTTGGGTGGTTGCTATGGTGTTTAGGTGGTTGGTAGTGTCACAATGGCTTTATGGGTTTTTTAATTTTCTTGGCATGATTTAAACTTAGCTAATAAATTTTGCATGTAGCATTCCTGCTAGCATGTGTGCATGTAGAAGTCCTGTTTGTGCATGAGTAAAAAAGCAACCCCCATCTCTATACGTGTTTGGTGCGAGTAAAAGTTTGAAAAAGGTTGTAGGGTATCTTTTTGGGTTTCCCAGGAGTGGTTGGCAGCTCCCAATCTTAAGCTTCAAAGTAATGGAATGTTTTAAACCCAAAACCCCTCTCATCGTGTTTTGTTTGCAGAGATTAGGTCTTGCAAAATGGTTGTAGGGTACCTGTTTGGTTGTTGGGAGGGGTTGGCAGCCCCAAATTAAAACTCAAGGATTTTTTCATATGAATGTATAAAACAACCCCATGCCTCTGGACATTCAGAATGGAAGATACCCCTTTTGGATTTGGTTGCTAAGGTCAAATGGTTGCAGGGGGGGCAGAAGGTTGAGGGGATTTGGGGGTTGGGTGTTTGTGGCCCAGTAAACGGCCCCCCCTCTGTTTCTATGACATTATTCTGGAATTTTTGTTCTTTTAAAGGAGGGTTTTGGAACTTGTGCTAAGGGCTCTAAATGGTTGTAGGGCGTGGTTATGCTAAAGATTGAGAATGATTGGCCCTTTGAGTAAAAAGAGCCCCCCTTTTTCTTACGACCTGTGATCCCGGTTATGTTCAATTAAAAAGGGGTTTCTATGGTGTAGGGCGGCCCTTTCATGGGCCCTTTCACCTAGTAAGTCATGGGGGAACTTTGGGAGTCCCGCCCCAGGGGTGCAACTTTTCCCCCTTTAGGGGTATGTTTTAAAGGCCTGTCGCCTCTTAAATGTGGCAAATCACCGTTTCTGGAAATTACCCCTGAGCTTGATCTTTAAAGTTTTTCCCATGTTAAGGCAAAGGGGGTTTTTTTGGGCTTTTCGCCCGGGGGCAAATTTTTTCCCCTTTTTTTAGAAAAGGGCATTTCAAATTCAAAACCCGTTTTTTTGATCTCCATGTCTGTTTTCCCCAAAAACTTTTTTGGGGTTTTTTCCCCGGGCAAACTTTCCCCGAGCTTTTAAAATAAAAAGAAAGGGGGTTTTTTTCCCCCTTTGGGGTTTTACAAAAATAAAGGGGTTGCGCCCAAAAAAAAGGAAAAAGGGAAAAAAAGTTATGACAATAACAAATGGCTTTGCCATAGGCAGCACCATTAATAAGTATGCAAATAACATAATGTTGCTTTGCCTAGGCAAGCACCCTTAATAAAATAAGTTTTTGAGCAATAACATAATGTTGCTTTTCCATAGGCAAGAACATTAAAAATAATAAGTATCAAGAGAAAATAATGTTGCTTGCTTTCAGCAAGCACCCTAACTAGAAAGACATTTCCAGGGAAAAAGTGAAATGGGTTGCTAGTGGCAAAATCGCCCCTCGGTTGGTGGGGTGGTACATGATGCATAGAGGGCCAACAAAAAGTTGTCGATGTTTTGGGTGGGATATGGCTTATTCATGTGTTCAGGGGGTTTTAGGCGGTTTCTGGGTATTTGGGTGGTTTCAGGGCATTTGGTTTGATGGGTTTCTAGGGTATTTGGGTGGTTGCTATCGGTTTCTTGGGGTTGCTAGGTGGTTGCTAGGGTGTTCTGGGTGGTTGAGGCGGGGCGTAGGGTTTTGGGTGGTTGTTTTGGGCATTGCTAGGTGGTTGCTAAGTATTTGGATGGTTGCTTAGGTTTTAGGGGGGTTGCTAGGGTTTTGGGTGGTTGCTGGTGGTTGTAGGGGGTTTTGGGTTTTTGCTGGGGTTGCTAGGCGGTTGTAAGGTATTTGGGGGTTGCTAGGCGGTTTTAGGGTGTTCTGGGTGGTTGCTGGCGGTTGCAGGGGATTCTGGGTTGTTGCTGGGGTTGCTAGGGGTTGTGGGTATTTTTGGTGGGTTTTGGGCGTTGCTAGGGTGTTTAAAGGGTGGTGTTGTAGGTGGTTGTAGGGGTTCTGGGTGGTTGCTAGGCGGTTGTAGGGGTTTGGGGGTTGAGGGGTTGCTAGGGTTTTTGGGGGGGTTTTGCTAGGGTTTTACTGGGGGTTTTGCTGGTTTTTTTAGGGTTGCTAGGGTGTTGCTAGGTGGTTGCTGAGTGTTTGGGTGGTTGTAGGGGGTTTATAGGGTGTTTGGTGGTTGCTAGGGCTTGTAGGGGTTGCTAGGGTTTTGGGGTGGTTGTAGGCGGTTGTGGGGTTTGGGTGGTTGCTAGGGCGTTGCTAGGTGGTTGGGGTATTTGGGTGGTTGTAGGGGTTGTAGGGTATTTGGGTGGTTGCTATGGTGTTATGGGTGGTTGGTAGATGTCAAGTTTGGCTACTATGGGTTTAAATCTTTTTTTCATGTTTTAACACTTAGCTAATCAATATTAGATTTTGTTTTTCATGTAGATGTGTAGATGTGCAAGCCCTTTTTGCTAGATGAAAAAAAATACCCAACCCCTCTCTTTCTTTTGTTCTGGTTGAGATATAAGTTTGCAAAAACGTTGCTAGGGTACTTTTTTGGGTTTTCCCAGGGGTGGCTTGGCAGCTCCCAATCATTAAGTAAAAGTAATGTGAAGTAAAACCAATCCCCTTCTTAAAGAGTTTTGTGCAGAAATAGGTCTTGCAAAATGGTTGTGGGGGTATCTTTTTGGTTGTGGGGAGGGGTTTGGCAGCTGCAATCTGAACTCAAAGGTGCTTGTCAGTATGATGATTAAAACCAACTAGCTCTGTGAATTCAAAATGGAAGATTTTCTTTGGTTTTTTGGTTGCAGGTGCTCGTAAGGGTTTTGGTGGCGTGGCCAGTAAGTGTTGAGGTGTTTAGGATTGGTGTTTGTGGCCGAGTCAAAAGAGCCACCCCCATGTTTCTTGACACTTATATTGAGATACCCTTTTATCTTTTTAAAGGAGGTTAGGAATTGTTGCTAAAAGGGGCTCTAAAAGGTTGTAGGGGTGGGTTATAGTTACAATGATTTGAGCATGATTGGCGTCGAGTAAAAAGAGCCCGCCCTTTGTCTTCGAAATGTGATCCCGGTTTTGTTCAAAATAAAAGCGGTTTTATGGTGTAGGAGGCCCCTTTCGGGCGTCTCCATAGTGTTATGGGGGCAATTTGGCGCTCCCGCCCTCGGGGTGCAACTTTTACCCCATTAGGGGTATGTTCTTAAAAGCCGTCGCCTTTCAAATGTGGCAAAATCAACGTTTCTGTGAAATTGTCTTGGCTTGATTTCAAATTTTCACCATGTTAAGTCAAAGGGGTTATTTGGGAATTTGGGCAGCTCTGCCCCCCCGGGGTGCAACTTTTACCCCTTTAGGGGGATTTTTTAAAGAGCTGTCAGCTCTTCAAATGTGGAAATCCCCGTTTCTGTGAAATTGATTATTTAGCTATGATTCGTCAAAGTTTTCCCATGTTAAGTCTTGGTTTTTTTTTTGGGGTTTTTTTGCCCTGGGGCGAACAAAAGTACCCCGATTGCTTATAAAAAATCTGCCCAAACCATTCCCCCAAAAGGCCGACGTTTTGAACCCATTCATGGGTTGTGACAAAAATGGGGGGGGAGTTACGCGCCGAAAGGGGGGAAAAGAAAATAAAAATTAGGGAATAAATATGTTGTTTCCCTAGGCAAGCACCATTAACTAGAATGTCATTTAGGGGGAAATGTGAAATGGTGCTTGCAGTGGAAATCGCCCTGGTTGGCTAGGGTTTTTTTGGTAATGATTGCATTTGACCCAAAAAAACCTTTGTTCTGTCATTTTTGGGCTAAATTGGCTTTAATTTTTTTGCTAGGGGTTGTGGGGTTTTCTTTTCAAAGGGTTGCTGGGTGTGGGTTTGGGGTTTCTTTGGTTTTCAGTTGGTTTAGGCGGGCTGGGGTTTTGGGTTTTGGTTCTGGGGGTTGGGGTTTTCGGGGTTGTTGTAGGGGTTGGGGGGGTTCCAGGGTTTCTGGGTTTTTTGGGGGTTCTATGTTTGAAAATTTCAAAGGGGTTTCAGGTGGGTGTAGGGTTTTTGGTTTCTGGGGTTGTTGTTTTGGGGTTGGTTGCTATGGTTGCAAGGGTTATTTTGGGGTTTAGGGGGGTAATATTTTGGGGGTTGCTTGGGGTTCATGTTTGGGGGTTTTTAGGGGTTTTGGGGGTTGCGGGGTATTCGGGGTTTTTCGGTTGCTAGGGTTTTGGATGGTTGTTAGAGTTGGGGGGTTTCTGGGTGGTTTGGGGCTTTTAGGGGGCGGGGGGTTTTTTGGGTTTGCAAGGGGGTTGCTATTTTTGGGGGTTGTAGGGTGTTTTTGGTTTTTTGTGACAGGGAAAGGGATTGGGTGCTTTTTTGGGGGAAATTTACTAATAAAATTTAATGTACTATTTTGCTAGCAGTGTGCGGGTGCGGCCTGTTTGTTTGTGATAGTAAAAAACCCACTTTGACATTTAAAGGGGAAAATTTTTTGAAAAGGTTGAGGGAAATTTTTTTTTGTAGGGGTGGGTTACTAATCTTTAACCAAAAAAAGGTTTCCCCCATTTTAGATGAAATTGGTATAGGTTTGAAAAATGGTTGTGGGGGTATCTTTTGGTTGTGGGGGTTTGGTTACCCAATCTTGAAATAAGATGTTTAAAAAAAAACCAAACCCCTGCCTTGGCTTCAAAAGAAATATCCCTCTTTGGTTTTGGTTGAAAGGTTCAAAAGGTTCTAGGCTTGTCCAGTAGGGTTTGGATTTTAAAAGGGGTTTTGCCCGGTCAAAAAGAAACTTGTTTCAATGTTTTCTGAGATGGGGCTTTTTTTTAAAGGGTTCTTAATTGTTGAAAGGGTTTAAAAGGGTTGTAGGGGGTGGTTATATTAAAATTTTCCGGGGCTGTTGGGCGATAAAAGAGCCCCCCCGTTCTTGCCTTTTCCAAGTTGTTTAAAAAATTTTGAATGTTAAGCCCTTTGGGGGGAAAATTTTTCGGGGGCAATTTGGGGTTTTCCCCAGGGGGAATTTTTCCCATGTGGGTTTGTTTTAAAGCCTGCCACTCTTCAAATGGGTTTTTTCATTTCTGGAATTTGGACAGTGTGGTCGTCAAGTTTGTCAATGTTAATTATGGGTTTTTTTCCAAAGAATTGGGTTTGGGGAAAAACCCACGCCCCCTATTGAAATAGAAACCCCCAAAATGACAATTTGGGCCCTAAATTGGGTTTTTGTTTTCGGGGGGTTTTTTTAAACGGGATTTATTTGGGTTTTTAAAAGGGTTTTTTAGGTTTTATGGTTTTGATGGCAGGGCCCGGGGTGGCCCTATCAGGTTGTAGGGTGTGTCGGGGGTTTTTTTGGTTTGGTTGGTTTTTTGGCTTATTTTGGTGTTGATTAAAAAATTTCTGGGGGGAGAGGGGTGAAGGGGCTTCGGGTTTTTGGGGGGTTTTTTAAAAAGTGGTTGGGGGATTTTTTTTGACATTGCAAAGTTGTCAAGGGTTTTTTTGGGCCCTTTTTGGCTGTCAACAGTAATTTTCCCATTTAGAAAAGTAAAAAAAACCTTGGGGTTGTTTTGACCCAACTTTTGGGTTGTAATAAAAAATTATTCCCGGTTTAACCATGGAAGTCGGGGGCAAAGGGGTTCCCCCGGGGGGGCTTTTTCCCCTTGGGGTTTGGTTTTGAGTGTCGCCTTTCAATTGTGGAAAAAAACCATCATTTGAGTATGATGCAAAAATTTTTCCCCAATGTTGTTTGGTTTTTTTTGGGGTTTTGCCTGGGGGGCGAAAATCTACCCAGTTTAAAGTAGAAACCCAAAACCCCATTTTAATTTCATGGGTTGTACCAAAATGGGGGGGTTTTGGGTAAATTTTGGCAGAAGTTTAAATTTTAAGTTTTAAGAAGAAATAAAACAATTTCCCTTTGCATGGGAAGGAATAATAGGGAATGTACTTTCCAGAAGGGAAAATTAAAATTGGTGTTTGCGGTAAAAACCCACCCCTTTTTTTTGCTAGGGTTTTTTCTTTTAAAAAGAGCCAAAAACGGTTGTAGGGGGGTTGTGAAAGGGATAAAATTTTTGGTTCTTAATTTGCCAAAATTGGGTAGGTATTTCCCAAATGGTTGGAAAAATTTGGGGTTAACGTTTTAATGAATTTTGCGGTTTCCCCCCGGGGCCATTCATTGTGTTTGGGGTTTGGATTAAGCTCTCATTTTTGGGTTTTTTGGGAAAATCAAATGGTTAAAAATTTTTACAGTTTTTGGGGGTTAAAATTTGGGATTCCCCGGGCAAAAACCCCAAATTGGGTTTTTAAAATTTTTGTTTGGGAAAGGGGAAATCTTTTCAAATTGTTGCTGGGGCCTGTAACGGTTGTAGGGCTTTGATTTGAGTTGAATTTTCCATTTTGGGGTTTTTTAAAGGCGACAAAGGAACCACCTTATGCTTCTGGCCAAGTTGTTTTAAAAATTTTTGGGAATGTTAGTTTGGGGAAATTTTTCGGAAAAATTTCCCGGGGCCCAAAACACCCAACCCGACGCTTATAAAGTATAGAACCCCTTCCAATAAGGGGCGATTTGACCCTATTTGGTTTTCCCAAAATGGGGGGATTGGGTGCGAAAGGGGGAATGAAAAATACTGAATGTAATTTCCGAGAAAATGTGAAATGGTCTTGCATGGCAAAAACTCCCCCGCTGGGTTTGTGGGGGTGGTCAGTTTGCTAGAGCCAACAAAACATTCTTTTCGATGTTTGGGCTGAGATATGGTTATTTTTGTGTTAGGGGTTGTGGGTGGTTGTGGGGTATTTGGGGGGGTTTGCTAGGGCTTGTAGACGGTTGTAGGGTTTTTCTGGGTGGTTGCTAGGGTTGAGGGGTTGGGGGGTTTTGTTCTGGGGGTTGTAGGTGTTGCGGGGTTCTGGTGGTTGCTGGGATTTGGTGGTTGCTAATGTTTTTGGGGGGGGGGTTTTCGGGGGTTTCTAGGGGTTGCTGGGGTTTTTTTGGGTTGGTTGTAGGGGGTGTGGGTTTCGGGGTTTGTGTAGGGGTTGCTAGGGGTTGCTGGGTTTCTGGGTGGTTGCTAGGGGTTGCTAGGGTTTTTTTTTGGGTTGTGGGGGTGTTTGGGGGGGTTTGGGTTGCTAGGGGTTGCTAGGCGGTTGTGGGGGGTTTGGGGGTTTGCAGGGGTTGTGGGGTTTTGGGGGTCAGGGGTTGGGGGCGGGTTGTAGGGTATTTGGATGGTTGTAGGGGTTGTAGGGTGTTTGGGTGGTTTTTAGGCGGTTGGGGGGTTTTTGGGTGGTTGCTATGGGTTTTTGTGGTGGTTGCTAGGGTATTCTGGTGGTTGTGGGCGGTTGTGGGGTTTTTGGGGTTTCTGGGGTTGCTAGGGGTTGCTAGGGTTTTGGTGGTTGCTAGGGGTTGCTGGGGCGGTTGTAGGGGTTCTGGGGTTTTTGGTTGTTTGGGGTTGAGGTGTTCTGGGTGGTTGCTAGGCGGTTGTGGGTATTCTGGGTGGTTGTGGGGCGTTGTAGGCGGTTTGTAGGGTTTTTGGGTGGTTGTAGGGGTTGTAGGGTGTTTTGGGTTTTGGTTGTGGGGTTGCTTTTTTTTGGTTGTTCTGGGTTTGGGGTTGTGGGGTATTTGGGGGGGGGTTGCTAGGGGGTTTTTTATTTGGAGTTGAGGGGTTGCTAGGGTGTTCGGGGGGTTTGGGGGTTTGCTAGGGGGGGTTTGTATTGGGGGGTTGCTAGGGTTTTTGGGTGGTTGTAGGCGGTTGCTAGGGTATTTGGGGGGGTTGCTAGGGTGTTACTAGGGGGTTTGGTAGATGTCAAGATGGGTTACTATGGTTTGTGCTTTTCTTGGATGTTTTAACATTAGCAAATAATATTTGTGTAGCTATTCACTGCTAGATGTTAGCTGTGGCTGTTTGCTAGCTGAGTCAAAAGGAAACCCCCCATCTATAATGTTCTTTTTAGAGTATTGGTTTGGGAAAACGGTTTGTAGGGATAGTTTGGTTGTAGGGAGTGGTTTGGAGGCCAATCATGAGCCCCAAAGTCAATGTGAATGTAAAAAACCAACCCCCCATCTTTACGTGTTTACATGTAGAGATTAGGTCTTGAAAAAATGGTTGTAGGGTCTCGTTTGGTTGCTAGGGAGTGGTTTGGCAGCTGCCTTTTGAAATAAAGGTGTTGTCGTTGAATGATATAAACCAACCCCCATGTCTGTGACTTTCAGAATGGAAATATTCTTTGGATTTTGGTTGCAAAGGTGTCGATAAGGGTTTGCTGGGCGTGGCCAGTAAGTGTTAGGTGTTCAGGATTGGCTGTTTGGGGCCCGAGTCAAAGAGCCCCCCCTTTTTTTGACATTAATGAGTATCCCTTTGATCTTTTAATTTGAAGTTATGGAATTTTTGTAAGGGTTTAAAATGGTTGTAGGGCGTGGTTATAAAAAAAAATTTTACCCTGGGAAATGATTGGGTCTGAAAAAGACCCCGCCTTTGTTCTAGCATGTGATCCGGTATGTTAATAAAAATTTTTGAATGTAGGAGGGCCCCTTTTTCTGGGCCGTTTTACCCATAGTATCAAGGGGGAAATTTGGGCCCCTCCCCCCAGGGGTGAATTTTCCCCCTTGTGGGTTTGTTTTCGACCCTGAGCCTTTAAATTTGGGGAATTTTACGTTTTGGAATTTGGAATTTAGAGGTAAAATTTTTAAAAATGTTAATTTTGGGGGGTTTTTTCCAATGATTTGCCCGGGGGGAAACTCCCCCACAAAAAAAAAAGTCACAGACCCTTTCCCCTAAATTCCAAATTTCGTTTCAAACCCAGGGGTTGGGAGTCGGGTTTAAATTTTTAAAATGTTACATGGAAATTTTTAAAAGGGTTTTTTAAAAGGTTTTTTGGTTTTTAGAGGCAGGGGCCTCCCCTGTGATCCCCGCCGGTTGTTGGGTGTGTAATTTGCTAGGGTTGTTATGGGATTTTGGCAACTTTTTCCCCTTTGAAAAAAACCCTCTGAGGGAAAAGGGGGCCCGAAAAAGGGCGTGGCCTTTTCGGGGGGGTTGTGGGGGTTTGAAAAAAGGGCGGGGGATTTTAAATTTTTAAATTGATGTTAACAAGGGGTTTTTTTTGTGGCCCTTTTTTTGTGTGGAATTAACACATGTTGGCTTTAGAAAAACCCAAAAGAGAGGTCATTTGAGATTGGGTCTTGCACAAAAAAATTCTTTCAGGGGTTTTTCTAATTGAAAGCAAGGGGGAAATTTGGGGTTTGGGGGGGGCCTTTTATTGTGGGTTTGTTTTAGGTGTCGCTTTAAATGTCCCAATTTAAAAGTTCTGGGGTACCTTGGGCTATGTTTTGGTCAAAATTTTCCCTGTTGCAAGGGGTTTTTTGGGTTTTTTGGGGGGGCCCCCGTAGTTTGTTAGGTTGCAAACCCCCCGAATGTGAGGTTTTCCCTCATTTTGGGTGTTTGGGGGGGTGGGGGTCAAATTTGGGGAAAAAATTTTTAAAAGGTTTAAAAGTTTAAAATCCAAATGTTGCTTGTTTGCAAGAAATTTAATGTTGCAATAATTGTTTCTTTGCTAGGGCTTCTAGTGTATTTCCAGGGAAAATGTGGGTGCTTGAGGGCAAAATGGTTTTGGGGTTGCTAGGGTGTGGCTGTGCTTAGGAAAAATGTCTGTCGTCTGGTCTGAGTTGGCTTATTAGTGTTGGTGGTTTAGGGGTTGTAGGGGTTTGGGTGGTTGTAGGGCTTGTAGGGTTGCTAGGGTTTTCTGGGGTTTTTGGTTTGGTGTTTAGGGGTTGTAGGCGGTTGCTGGGTTTTCGGGGGTTGGTTGTAGGGGTTGCTAGGGTATTCGGGGGTTTTGGGTTGCTAGGGGGTTGTAGGCGGTTGCTGGGTTTCTGGGTGGTTTTGTTTTTAGGGGTTTGGGGGGTTGCTAGGTATTTGTGGTTTGTGGGGGTTGCTAGGGGGTTTGGGTGGTTGTGGGGTTTGCTGGGGTTTTTTGGGTTTGGGTTTGTCGGTTGCAGGGTGTTCTGGGGGTTGCTGGGGCGTTGTGGGTTTTCTGGGTGGTGTGGGGCGGTTGTAGGGTGTTTGGGGGGGTTTTGGGTTGTAGGGGTTTGGTTTTGGTGGGTTGTAGGCGGTTGTTGGGTTCTGGGGTTTGTAGGGGGTTGCGGGGGTTTCGGGTGGTTTGCTGGGGTTGTAGGTTTCTGGGATTCGGGGGTTGCTGGGGGTTGTAGGGTTTTGGGTGGTTGTTTTGGTGTTATTTGGGGGTTTGGTAGATGTACGTGGTTACTTTTGATTTTAATTTTCTTGGCAGATTAAACTTAGCTAATATATTGATGTGTTTTTATGTGATGTGTAGATGTAGAAAAGTCCTTTTTTGTGCTGATAAAAAGAAACCCTTTTTTAATGTTCGGGTGCGAGATATGGTCTTGCAAAAGGTTGTAGGGTATTGTTTGGTTGTAGGGGGGGGGTTGGCAGTCCCAATCATAAAGCTAAAAAGTTTTGTGAAGTAAAAACCCAACCCCCCATTCAAAACGATTTTTTAAGGGAATATAGGTCTTGAAAAGGGTTGAGGGTACTTGTTTGGTTGTAGGGAGTGGTTTGGCGTGCCAATCATGAAACTCCCAAAGGTGTTGTCAGTAGAATGTAAAAACCCAACCCCCATCCCTCTGTGCATTCGATGGAAGATACCCTTTGGTTTTGGGTTTTGAAAGGTGCTTGAAATGGTTGCTAGGGCGGGGCCGTAAGGTTTTGAGGTGTTAGGTTGGTTTTTGCTCCCCGAGTCAAACAAGCCCCCCTATGTTTCTATGAAATTATTCAAAGTATCCTTTTTGACTTTTTAAATGGAAGTTATGGAATTTTTGGGTAAGGGTCTAAATGGTTGTAGGGCGGGGCTTGATAGTTAAAATGATTGAGAATGTTTGGCCTTTGAGAAAAATGAGCCCCCCCCTTTGTCTTAGACATTTGGGATCCAGAGTATGTTCAATAAAAAAACTATGCTGTGTATGAACCATAGAAAGTCAATGGGGCAACTTTGGGGGCGCTCCCCCCCCAGGGGTGAATTTTTCCCCCCATTGTGAGGTATGTTCTTCGACTGACCCTCTTAAAAATGGGAAATTTTAAAATTTCTGGAAATCATGGTCGGTAGATCTCAAGTTTTAAATTTTTAAGTAATGGGTTTTTTTTCCCAATTTTGCCCCTGGGGGGAACACCCCCTTTTGTAAGAAAAGAAAGCCTTCCTCTTCCCCAATTTTTTTGGCCCCAAAGGGGGCTGTTTTGGGGGAAATTTTTTCGAGGGCTAGGGGTTTTTAAAAAAGGGGTTTTTTATGTTTTTTATGGTTTTTTTTGGCGGGCCTGGGCTCGTCCATCCCCCTTTAGGGTCTGAAATTTCGGTTCGAAGTTTTTGGCCATTCTTATGGTCTTGAAAAAAAATCCTTTGGGAAAAGGGGAAGAGGGGAGGTTTTTGGGGGGTGGTTAAAAGGGGGGGGATTTAAATTTTGAAAATTCAAGAAGTAAGGGGTTTTTTGGGGCCCTTTTTCGTCCGCGTGGGGGAAAATTACTTGATGCAAAAAGTAAAAAAAATTCGGGAAGGGTGTTTGGTTTTTGGTCTGTCTTATAAAAAATTTTTTCAGGGGGGTTAAAATTGGTTGGGGAAATTTGGGGTTCCCCCGGGGGTGAATTTTCCCCAATTGTGGGTTTGGGTTTTCAGGTGTAAGTTTCTGTGGAAAAATTTCAAGCTTCTGGGTTCAGCTTCTAGTTGACTGTCAAAAATTTTCAATGTTTTCTATGCGTTTTTTTTGGGTTTTTGTGGGAAAAAGGGTCCCCGATCTTTTTGTATAGCCCTTGGGGCCCGGTTTTTTGTTATTCGGGGTTTGTGCAAAAGGGGGGGGGGTAGGGTTTTTGGGGTTTAATGGGAAAGTGTTTTTGGGTGAAAATGGTGCGCATTGGCAAACTTGCACGGTTGCTAGGGTGGGGTTGCTAGGCCCAAAATTCTGTAATTTTCTGGTGCTAAATAGGGTTTAGGTTCGGTGGTTGGGGGGGGTTTGGGAGGTTTTGGGGGGTTGTGGGGTGATTTAGGGTTTTTGGGGGGTTTTGCTTTGGGTTGCTAGGTGGTTGTAGGGGTTTTTTCTGGGGTTGCTAGGCGGTTTAGGGTTTTGGGGTTGTTGTGGGGGTTGCTGGCGGTTGCTTTTGGGTATTTGGGTGGTTGTTAGGGGTTGCTGGGTGGTTCTAGGTTTTTTGGAATGGTTGTAGGGGGTTTGCTAGGGGTTTGGGTGGTTGTAGGGGGTTTGGTGGGTTTTTGGGTGGTTGTAGGCTTTGCTAGGTTTTGGGTGGTTGCTAGGGGTTGCTTGGGTTTTGGGTGGTTGTAGGGGTTGCTGGGGTGTTTGGGGGGTTTTCTAGGCGTTGCTGGCGGTTGTAGGGTTTTTTGGGAAGGTTGCAGGCGGTTGCTTGGGTATTCTGGATGGTTGTAGGGGTTGCTAGGGGTTTGGGTGGTTGCTGGGGGCATGGGTGGGTGGTTGTAGGGTATTCTGGGGGTTGCTAGGGGTTCCCTAGGGTATTTGGGTGGTTGCTATGGTGTTACTAGGTGGTTGGTAGATGTCACGAGGTTACTTTTGATTTTTAATTTTCTTGGTGTTTTAACATTAGCTAATAAATATTAGCTGTAGCTATTCATGCTAGCATGTGTAGATGTAGCAAGCCGTTGGCTGCATGAGTAAAAGAGCCCCCCCCATTCTATAGTGTTCGGGTTTGGGGTATGGTCTTAAAAAAGGTTGCGGGGGTCTTGTTTGGTTGTGGGAGTGGTTGGCAGCTCCCATCATAAAGCCCCAAATCATTGTAATTTTAAAACCCAACCCCCCATCTTATACGTTTTTTATGGGAGATTTTGGTTTGAAAAATGGTTGTAGGGTACTTGTTTGGTTGTGGGGGGTTGGCAGCTGCCAATCATAAAAACCCCAAAGGCTGTTTGTCGTATGATGTTATAACCAACCCCATCCCTTGTGACTTTAGAATGGAAGATACCCCTCTTTGGTTTTTGGTTGCTAAGGGTTAAAAAGGTTTGGGGCGTGGCAGTAAGTTTTGGGGTTGATTCGGATTGGGGTTTGCGGGCCCGAGTCAAACAGAACCCTCTGTTTCTATAAAATTTACCCTGAGTTCCTTTGATTTTTTTATGGGTCTAGGGAAATTGTTGGTTAGGAGTCTAAAATGGTTGCTAGGGCGGGTTGATAGCTTCACAATGATTTTTGGGAGACTGTTTTGGCCGTCTGAGTAAATGAGCCCCCTTTGTTTTAGAATGGACCCGGTTGTTAAAAATAAAATTTTATGCATGTGCTACCATGAAAAGTCATGGAACTTTGGGCAGTCCTGCCCCAGGGGTGCAACTTTTTACCCCATTGTGAGGTATTTTCTTAAGGCCCTGGTCTTCAAATGTGGAATTTTAAATTTTGGAATCATTGGAGTTAGGTCTCAAGTTTTTTCAATTTTAAAGTCATGGGTTTTTTAAAAATTTTTGGGGGCGCCCGCCCCCCCTGGGTGAAAAACTTTTAAAAACCCCAAAATTTAGTTGGGGGTTGTTTTTTTTAAAGAGTTTTGGGTTTTTTAAAAGGTTTTTAAAGTTTTTTGGGGTTTTGTTGGAACCCCCCAAGGTTTTCTGTGAACATTTTATAAAATTTCCTTTTTTGGGGTTTTTAAAATTTTCCCTCAAAGGGGGGGGTTTTTTCCCCTTTTGTTTGGTTAAAATTTGGGTTTTTTTTTTGGGCGGGTTTTTGGGGCCCCTGGGGCGAAAATCGTACCCGACGTTTTAAAAAGGTCTGCAAAAATCCCCCAAAGGGGGCGTTTTGCCCCTATATGGGTCTTAAATACAAAAAAAGGGGGAAAGTAGGCGGGGGGAAAAATTTTGGCCCCGGGGGTAACTTTTAATTTGATATTTTTTACAATTTACCTTTAAATGTGGCTCCAAGGCAAGCCCCCTTTAATTAAAAAAAATTTTTTCCCTTTTAACTTTTTTTTTTGGGCTTTTTCCCCCGGGGGCAAAGCCCATTTAAAAAATTAAAATCCCAAAGGGGAACACTAATTTGGGTTTGCCTGCTTTCCCGGGAAAATTTTAAGAAAAAATTAACTAGATGTACATTTCCAGAAAAAAATTGAAATGGGCTTGCAGTGGAAAAAAAACCCCCCCGGGTTGACATGTTGTAGGCCCCAAAAAACATGTTGTACGATGTTTGGTGTGAGATAGGGTTTATTCATGTTTTTTAGGTTTTGGGGCCTAAGGTTGTAGGGTTTCGGTTTGTAGGGATGTAGTGTTGCTAGGGTTTTTTGGGGTGGTTGTTTGGTTTTCTATGGTTTTGTTCCCTAGGGTTGCTAGGGGGGGGTTTTTGGGTGGTTGTAGGCGGTGGGGGGTTTTTGGGGTTGCTAGGGTTTGGGTGGTTGTTTTTTGTATTTTTGGGGGGTTTGCAAATTTGGGGGTTTTGGGGGTTGTAGGGTTTTTTCCTTTGGGTGGTTGTGGGGGTTGTAGGGATTTGGGTTGTTGCTGGGCTTTTGCTAGGCGGTTGTAGGGTATTTGGGTGGTTGCTGGGGCGGGGGTTGAGGGTTTTGGGGGGTTTGGGAGGGCGGGGTTTGCTAGGTTTCTGGGTTTTTGCTAGGGGGGGGGCTGGGGTTGTAGGGGTTTGGGTGGTTTTAGGGCGTTGGGCTTTAGGTTTTTGGGGTGGTTCCCTTTGGGTTTTGGGGTGGCGGGGGTTGTTGTTTTGGGTTGTTTGGGTGGTTGTGGGCGTTGTAGGGTGTTTGGGGGTTTGGGGGGTTTTAGGGGGTTTGTAGGGTATTTGGTGGTTGTAGGGGTTTTGGGGGGGTTGAAGGGGTGGCTTGCGGGGGTTTATTCGGGAGGGTTTTCTAGGGGTTGCTGGGGGTTTGGGGTTTTGCTGGGGTTTCGGGGAGGTTGTAGGCGGTTTTGGGTTTTTTGGGGGGGTTTGGGTAGGCCGTTGCTGGGGGTGGGGGTTTTTGGGTTTCTGGGGTTGCTGGGGGGGGTTGCATTTGTGGGTTTTCTGGGTGGTTGTTGGGGCGTTGCTAGGGGTTGTGGGGTATCGGGTGGTTGTGGGGGTTTTTGCTAGGGTATTCTGGGTGGTTGTATGGTGTTCCCGGGTGGTTGGTAGTGTAAATTTGGTTACTATGGGATTTTTACTTTTTTTGGTGATTTAACACTTAGCTATAAATTTTTTCATTATATTCACTGCAGCTGTGTGCATGTAGCAAGTTGTTTTAGCTGAGTAAAAAAGCAACCCCATTTTTACGATTTTTTGTGGAGATATAGGTTTGAAAAACGGTTGTAGGGTCTTTTTTGGTTGCGGGATGGTTTGGCGTCCCAAAATCATAAGCTCCAAGTAAATGTGATGTATAAACCCAACCCCTTTAACGTGTTTTGGCAGGTTGGGTTTGCAAAATGGTTGCTAGGGTTCTGTTTGGTTGCGGGAGGATTGGAGTCCATTTGAACCCAAAGGCTTCTTTCTATGAATGTATAACCAATTTTGCCTCTGTGAATTTCGAATGGAAGATACCCCTCTTAAAATTGGTTTGTAAGGTCAATGGTGTAGGGGGGGGGGAATGTTGAGTTTTTTGATTGGTGTTGTGCCAAGTAAAACGACCACCCCTGTTTTATGACATTTATTGAGATATCCTTTGATTTTTTTAAGGGAAAGGCTAGGGAAAACTTTTTGTAAGGGTTTAATGGTTGTAGGGGGGTGGTTAATGCTAAAGGTCTGAGGCATTGGCGTTGGTAAATGAGCCCCCCTTGTTTCGACATGTGCCGATTATGAAATATAAAAGGGGTTTTCTTTGGTGTAGACGGCCATTTCATGGGCCGCCCTCACCATAGAAATAATGGGGCAACTTTGGGCGCTTCCCCCAAGGGGTTTTGCAATTTTACCCCATTTAGGTTGTTTTTTTAAGAGTGTCACCTTTTTAAATGTGGAAATACAGTTTCTGGAAATCGCTCTGAGCTAGACTCCCCAAATTTTTTTCAATGTTAAGTCAAGTTTTTTTTGGGCTTTTTCCCCCCGGGGGAAAAATTACCCTGTTAGAAAAGCCTCACCCATTCCAACACGTTTTGAAC
>JAZAVI010002280.1:0-13636 GCA_036326025.1 Chrosomus eos | reverse complement strand
TTTTTGGCGCTTATTTATTCTTCCGTTTTTTTTTTCTTCCCGACTGGGGTTAGGCAGCCATAAAACCGTTTGCGGGAAATTTATGAAATTTGGTACATGATAGAGGGACAGTTGAAAAGTAAACAGAGCAAATTTGGAGTCCCCAACTCAATCCCTTAGCGCACATTTGTAAAGTTTCCCCTTTTTTTATGTTTAAAAATTTTTGAACAAAGGCTTTAAATCAAAATCCTTTTCCTTTTTTGGTAATGCCGATTCGATTGCCCCCTATGACGTCATTTTCCGTCACGTATTTTGTCCGCCATTGTAATTTTTGAAAAAGTTACTTTTTCGAATTCCTAGGCGTTTTTTGTTTCACAAAATTAAAAATCTTCCCCAGACCTGCTGACAAAAAGTTAGGGGTTTTCAAAAAAAGTGCAAGTGTTCTCGAATCCACGCAAATAAATTTTAGTAGGCTTGGAAAAAAACATAAGGCTGTATTCCGCAGCTTTTCGATTCAACCAAACTTGGTCCATGTCATAAAAGCATGACTGGGGGGCTAAGCTGCTTTTCGGGCAGGCCACCAAAGGTCCAGGATACGAAAAATTGCTTTTTCCCCAAAAACTATGACTTTTGCCCAAAAATAAAAAGTGGGTCTGTTAGTTTTCAGGGCTCTTTGCCGAGTGGGGGTATCAATTTTCAGATGGGCCATTTTTTTTTCGGCCTTTTTAAATTTTATGTGCAAAAAATGCTGTTTTTTGAAGCATGAACGTTTGTTACGAAAACTGGGGTATGGGTCATCAGTACGATCCCTAAAGAGTTTTAAAAATTTTTCAAAACGCCCCACCTAGGGGGGAATTTTTTTTTCAAATGCTTATAATTTTGGGGGTGGGGTTGTTATTTTAGGGGGGAGTCATCTTTTTGGTTCCTGAATCTTGCCGAGTCCACGTCCAAAATGCTGGTTTGTTTAGGGTTTGGTTGTTTGGGGATTTAGCCAAAAAAACTTTTGGGGCATATTTCGAAACGTTGTCGGGCCGAGAGGGAAACCACGCAGAAGTTTGGAAACTAGGTCGTAGGTATAGTAATGCCCAAATGCGAAAATATTGTAGTAGGGGAGTAAAATCCAATCAAAAGTACGTGCCCAGTCATTTTTTTGTGTTTTCACAAAAAATGTATATAACTCCAAAAACAAAATGGTATTTTACCAAATTTTACACACACTGTATGGTCCCTTGAGGTAATAAAAAATGGGGGGTTGAGATTGGTGGGCTAAATAGAACGTAACTGTATTCTTAAGAATGCATTGGTGAAATTAAAAATAGCATGTGCCATCAGCACATGCCCTGAGGTTCAAAAACATTTCGAGACAGCCCCATTTTGGTCAAAAGTTATAACATAATTTTCTAAAAACTTTGTAAATCTGATTTTTTATCCCATGGTTTTAAAGGTTTGTCATTGTCACTGATTTTGTAATACGCCCCCTATTGGTCGAAAGTGAAAATTTCATTAAATCTATTTTTTTTAATTAGTGTTTTTTTTAAGCCATTTTGCCAAATTTACCCCAAATGTTTTAAAATTGCTCCTTTGCAGTTGGTCTGATTTTTTTAACACCTTTTTTTTTCTTTGCCCCTGCCCTTATTTTCGTTACTTTTTTTAAAATTTTTATTTTTCCTTTTGGCTTAACCCAGCTTTGTTTAAAGTTTTTAAATTTTGTTTTTTTGATTTGAAAAAGGAAAAACCGGGGGCGGAAAAAGGTTTTTTTTTTTTTTAAAAAACCAAGCAAATTTGAGTTTTTTTTTCCAACAATCCCCCTTTTTTTTTTTTTAGGGGGGCCACAACCTTTTTTCCGGATTTTTAAAAAAATCCCCAAATTTTTTTTTATTGGGGGTAAAATAACTTTTGAACCCCTTTTGGGGGAAAAGGGAATCCACCATTTTTTGTTTTTCTCTTATTCCCCTTGGCCCCATTTTTTTCCGGATTTTTTTGATTTTTGGGGCCTTTTTGAGGGGACATTTTCCGGGCACGAGAAATTTGGGTTTTTTCCCCGCCATTTTTGTTTTAATTTTTATCGAAAAAGCCCTTTTTTCCTTTTTTTCGGAAAAACTTTTTTTTTGGGCCTTTGAAATTCCGGATTTTGAATTTCCCATTTCCAAAATTGAACCCGATCATCTCCAGACCCTGCTGACAAAAAGTTATGGATTTATAAAAACGTGCAGTGTTTGAATACCACGCAATAAATTTTCGTGAGCTTGCGAAAAAAAACACATAAGGGGTGTATTCGCGAGTTTTTCGATTTTTGACCAAAAATTGGTCCATGTATCACAAGGACCCGAGGACTGCTGCGTTTCGGCGCAGCGCCACCCATGGCCAGAGTACGAAAAAAATGTATTTTCCCCCATAACTACTGTACTCTTTGTCCAAAAATCATAAAAGTGGTTCGTTAGTTCAGGGCGTCATGCCGAGTGTTGGTATCCAAAATTTTCCTAGTCGGCCATTTTTTTTCTGTCGGCCCCTTTTGAATTATGTGCTAAATGCGTTTTTGAACGCTGAAAGAATTGTTTTCGAAACTCGGTTGGGTCATCAGTACGATGCCCTGAAAGAGCCCGAGAATTTTCGAAACGCGCCCCCTAGTGGTGAATTTTTTTTTTCAAATGCTTATAATTTGGGTGTGGTTGATTATTTTCAGGAGTCTCTTTTTGAGTTCTGAAACGTTGCCCGGGCCAAAAGATGCCAAACATGCTGGGTTTGTCTTCGGGGTTTGTTTTAGGTTGCGATTTAGCGCGGAAAAAAAAATTTGGCTATATCTTCGAAACCGCTTGTCCGATCGGACGAAACCACCGTCAGAAATTTGGAAAAATAGGTCGATAGGCTAGACGCTAATGCCCAATGCGAAATTTGATATAAGGGGAGTAAAATAATCAAAGTCAGTTTTTCAGTCCATTTTTTATGTGTTTATACACATAATGTATATAACTCCCAAAACTAAAGAGTATTTTACAAATTTTACCAACTTGTTGGGCTCACTAAGGTACATAAAAAAAATGGTGGGATTTAGTTGGGTGGCGCATAATAGAAGTAACATGCATTCTTTAAAGAAGATTGGTGAAAAATTACAAAAAATCAGAGTGCATCGCACCTTTCCCCGAAAAAGGGCTCAAACATTTTGAGAAGGCCCCCCTTTTGGGGCAAAAGTTATACTAATTTCTAAAAAATTTTTATTTTTTTGCATTTTTAAAGCCATGGTCTTAAGGGTTTTTCATTGTCACTCGATTTTGTAATAGCCACTTTTGGTCGAAAGTGAAATTCATTAAATTATTTTTAGTTAATTAGGTGATTTTTAAAGCCTTTTGCAAAAAAAATTGACATGTTTAAATTGCTCCTTTATGCGTTGGTCTGACACATGTTGGCTGTTTGTGTTTCTTTGCGCTTGGCCCGGTTTTTGCTGTTGCAGCTAATTTAGGGGCCAAAAACCCCAAGGTGCGGTGGCACCTATTGTATCTGTTCGGTTCTTATTATTCTTCGTTTCTTCTTCTTCTTCTTCCGCTGGGGGTCTATGGCAGCCCATAGAACCGTGTCGGGAAAGTTGTTTGGTTTGACATTCTGATAGAGGACAGTCCCAACATTAAGAAACACCAATTTTGGTGTCTCTAACTTATTCCCTCTAGCGCCACCACCTGTCCAAAGTTTCACTCATTTATGTAATAACTTTTGATCCGTAAGGCCTATCAACAAAATTCTTTTTTCCTTGATTCCCGAGCTCATGACGATTCGATTGCCCTATGACGTCATTTCCGTCATGCAAAATTTTCCGCCATTTTGAATTTTCCCGAAAAACCTACTTTTTCGAAAATCCTCCTAGGGCGATGCTCCCATTTTCACAAAATTGCACCAGATCATCTTCAGACAGTGGGGACAAAAAATTATGGAATTCAAGTTGATTCATAAAAGTTTTTGAATGACGTGCAAAATAATTTTACGAAGAGCTTGCGAAAACAAACTTAAGGCTGTATCTTTCCCCAACGCCTTTATCGTATTCAGACCAAACTTGGTACAAGTCATCACAAGCATGACCTGAGACAACATTGCAGCGTTTTGGCGCAGCGCCACCTACTGGTCCCGGGGATATGAAAAATGGTTATTTTTGCTCATAAAATCCTGAACGGTTTTGTCCAAAAAAACATAAAAGTGGCCTCCCTTAGATTTCAGGGCGTCATACCGAGTCGACTGATATCCAATTTTCCCCGATCGGCCATTTTGTCTGTCGGCCATTTTGAATTATGTGCTAAAATGCTGTATTTTCTGAACGCATGAAGGATTGTTACGATAAAACTCGGTATGGGTCATCAAACGATGCCCTGAAGGAGCTTGAGAAGTTTCGAAACAGCACCACCTAGTGGTCAAAATTATAAACAAAAATTTCCAAAAAGGTAAATAAATTTTTGAATAAAAACTGCCTGTTGAAATGCCCCTTGGTCTTTAAAAGATTCTTGGGTCAAGCTGAGAACATAAAATACCAGATTTTCTAATTTGGCAAACAAAAATTCCTGTCCGCATTTGATTTTTCAGTCAAAACCTACTTTTTCGAAATCCTCCTAGACGTTTGTTCCGATTTCACCAAAATCGAATCGTATCATCTCCAGACTGTACCGATAAAAGTTATGGATTCGTTGCCCGTCAATAGACAAAAAACCGTTTTTGTGTAGCGCCGCAGCAAAAGTTGGGGTAGGATGCCAAAGGACTATTCCAGTTTTATCTCTGCAATGCCTTGGGCATTTTTTGACAACCAAACTTTTGCATTTTTTCATTGTCACCTCACTCTGACCACATCACATCAATTTCTAAGTGCGCCACCCATTTGTCGAAAATGATAACATTAAATTATCTTAAAAGTTTTCTGTATATATGTTTTTTTTGCCATTTATCCAAAGTTTCCCTTTTAAAAAGTCTTTAATTGCTCATTGCTGCAGTTGGTCTGCCACTCTACCCCTGATGGCATCTGTTGCCCCTTCTTGCGCTTGGGCCCAGGTAATGGCTGCTTGCAGCTAATTTAGGGGCCAAGCACCAAAGGTGCGGAGGGGACCTATTGTATCTGTTCCGGCTTTTTATTATTATTATTAGGGGCCAAGCACCGAAGGGGCGGTGGCACCCTATTTTTATCTGTTCCCGGGTTTTTATTATTCTTCCGTTTTTTTCTTCTTCTTCCCACTGGGCGTCTATGGCAGCCCATAGAAACCGTTTGCGGGAAAATTATGAAATTTGTTCACTGATAGAGGAAAAGTCTGAAAAGTCACCAGAGCAAATTTTTGGGGTCTTTCCCAACTCAATCCCTCTAGCGCCACCAACTGTCCAAAGATTTACTCATGTTTATGCTTATAACTTTTGAACCATAATGGCTAGAATCACAAACCCTTTGTCCTCTTATTCCTTGGCTCATGCGATTCGATTGCACCCTATGACGTCATTTTCCGTCACGACAATTTGTCCCCCATTTGTAATTATCCGAAAAAGTACTTTTTCAAAACTCCTCCTAGGCCTTTTGTTCCATTCTCCCCCAAAATTGAACCAGATCATCTCCGACGTGCTGACAAAAAGTTATGGGAAATTTATAAAAACGCTGCAAGTTGTTCTCGAATTTCCACGCAAATTAATTTTAAGTAGCGCTTGCAAAAACAGACATAAGGCTGTATCTCCGCAACGCTTTATGTATTAAAACCAAACTTGGTACATGTCATTACAAGCATGACTGAGGCTACATGCTGCGTTTCGGCGCAGCGCCACTACTGGTCCAGAGATACGAAAATTGCTATTTTTGCTCTAACTACTGAACAGTTTGTCCAAAAATAATTAAAGTTTTGGGTTTTTTAGATTCAGGGCGTCATGCCGAGTCGACCCGATATCCAATTTTTTCCCAGATCGGCCATTTTGGCTGTCGGCCATTTTGAATTATGTGCTAAAAATGCTGTATTTTCTGAACGCATGAACGAATTGTTTCGAAAAATCGGTATGGGTCATCAGTACGATACCCTGAAGGAGCCTGAGAAGTTTCGAAACAGCGCCACCTAGTGGGAAAATTGATTTTTCAATGTGATAACTCTGGGTTTTGTTTGACGTTATTTTCACGGGTTCCCTTCGTTGGGGTCCTGAATCCTTGCCGAGTCCACAGATACCAATATGCTTAGGTTTTGTTTACGGTTTGTGTAGCGTTGTGTTTAGCGCTTTAAAAAACATTTTGCCGATATCTTCGAAAACCGCTTGTACGATCGGACGAAACCACCGCCAGAAGTTTGGAAACATAGGTCGATAGGCTAAAAGCTAATCCCCAAATGCGAAAATTTTGATAGTAAGGGGTAGTAAAATCCAATCAAAGTCACGTGTCAGTCATTTTTTATGTGTTTATTCACATAAATGTATATAACCCCAAACTAAATGAGATATTTTCCCCAAAAATTTTACACACACATGTAGGGGGCTCACTTTGAGGTCACATAAAAAAAATGGTGGGATTGAGCCTCTTGGTGGCGCTATAATAGAACGTAACATGCTATTCTTAACGAATGCATTGGTTGTAACTTTAAAAAAATCAGCATGTGCCATCAGCCCCATGCCCTGAAGGTACTCAAAACATTTCGAGACAGCGCCACCTTTTGGTCAAAAGTTTATAAATAATTTTTAAAAAACTTTTGAATAAATCTGCGTATTTTAATGGCACTGGTCTTAAAGGGTTTTTTTATTGTCACCAGACTCGACCACATCACATCGTTTTTTGTAACTACGCCACCTATTGGTCAAAAGTGATAATCCATTAAATCACATTTTTTGTTAATTAGTGTGATTTTTAACCCATTTTGCCTAAATTAATCTTTAAATGTCTTAAATTGCCCCTTGCTGCATTTGGGTTTGACACTGTTGACATGTCTTGTGTCCTTTTGCGTTGGGCCCCCGGTTATTGTGTTGCAGCTTAAAAAAATAAATTTTTTTTTCCCCGTTTTTTTTTTCCTTCTTCCGTTTGGGTCTATGGAGCCTAAAACCGTTGCGGGAATTGTTTTGGTTTGACATTTTTTTAGAGGACAGTAAAAAATCAAAATTTTTGGTGTCTCAAATTTTCCCTTTAGGCACCACTGCCCAAAGTTACTTTTTTAGTAATAATTTTTGGAACCCTAAGGCCCTTCACAAATTCTTTTTTCCTTTTCCCTGGTCATCCCGATTCGATTGCCCCTATGACGTTTTTTCGTCAAAAAATTGGGGCCGCCATTTGAATTATCGAAAAACCATTTTTCGAACCCCTCTGGGCCCGTGTCGTTTTTTCCCCAAAAATTAACCCAGATCTTTTCGGGCTGGGGAAAAAAAGTTATGGAATTCAAAAAGTAAAAGTTTTTGAAACAAAAATAATTTTATTTTAGGCTTGCAAAACAAATTTTAAGGCTGTATTCCGAAAAAGCTTTTCGTATTAACCAAATTTGGGTAAATCTTTCCAGATGCCCTGGGAAACATGCGCTTTTCGGCGCAGGCCACCTATGGTCGGGATAGAAAAATGGTTTTTTTTCTATAATTAAACGGTTTGCCCAAAAATATAAAGTGGGCCTTTTTTGATTCAGGGCGTCATCGAGTCGATTTTTCCCAAATTTTTCCCAATCGGCCTTTTGCGGGCGGCCATTTTTAAAATTATGTGCAAAAATGCTGTATTTTTTTGAAGTAAGAATTGTTCAAAACTCGGTTGGGTATCAGTACGATCCTGAAGACCCTGGAATTTTCGAAAACGCGCCCTAGTGGGAAAATTTTTTTTTAATTGTTTAAAACTTTGGGTTGGGGGTTTGATATTTTCACGGGGCATCTTTTTGGTCCTGAATCTTCCCGGTAAAACGATACAAAAATGGGTTTGTTTACGGTTTGTGTAGGTTGGTTAGCGCAAAAAAACTTTTGGGCATATCTTAAAAAACCGTTTTTCGCGAGACAAAAACCACCCCCAAAAGTTTGGAAACATAGTCGTAGGCTATACGCAATCCCCAAATGCGAAAATATTGATAGTAAGGGGTAGAAAAAATTAACAAAGTATGTCGTATTTTTTTAGTGTTTTTTAAAAAGTTAAAATTTTAATAAAATTGGATATTTTCCCCCAAAATTACACAACTTTAGGTTTTTGATTTTACAAAAAAATCGATACTCGGTGGGGCTAAAAAGTTAAGATTTGTGCGTAAAAAAACCGTTTCGACCGCCCGAGCAAAAATTTTAGCAGCGCAAATTTTTCTATTAATTTTAAAAAATTGAATTTGAATTTTTGCACCAAAATTGTTTGTTTGTCACCCACCCTGACCCCATCACATTTTTTGTAATGGACCTATTGGTCAAAGTGATATCCCTTAAATCAATTTTTTTTAAATTTTTGATTTTTAGCCCTTTGCTAAATTTCTTTAAATGTCTTTAAAATTTTCTTTTTTTTAGTTGGTCTGAACCCCCCATGTTTCATGTCTTTGTCTTTTTCTGTTGGCCCCTTTTGGCCGGTTATTATTTGGGGGCTTTCAGGCCCCATTTTTTTTTTATTTTTAATTTTTAGGGGCAAGCACCGAAGGTGCGGTGGCACCTTTTGTATCTGTTCGGTTTTATTTTTCCCTTTTTCCGTTTCCTTCTTTTTTTTCTTCCGATTTGGGGTCTATGGAGCCTAGAAAACCCTTTGCGGGAAAGTTTTTGAAAATTTTGGTCATGATAGGGCAGTCTGAAAGTCACCCGAGCAAATTTGGAGTCCCAAAACAACCCTCTAGCGCCACCACCCGTCCCCAAAAATTTATTTTTATCTATAATTTTGAAACTAAGGCTAAATCAAAATCCTTTTTCCCTTTTTCCTTTGGGTTGCCGATTCGATTGCACCCTTTTTGACGTATTTTCGTCACGAAATTTGTCCGCCATTTGTAATTACCCGAAAAAGCTATTTTTTCGAATCCCCCTAGGCCGTTTTTCGTTTCACCAAATTGAACCGATCACTCCAGACCTGTGCAAAAGTTAGGGAAATTAAAAAAAAAGTGAATTTGTTTCGTTTTCACGCAAAAAAATTTAGTAGGCTTGCAAAAACCACATAAGGCGTATTCCGCAAGCTTTTGATTAAAAACCAAACTTGGTCCATTCTTTTAAAGAAACCCTGAGGTACATGTGCTTTTCGGCGCAGCGCCCCCCTACTGGCCCAGAGATACGAAAAATTGCTTTTTTTCCATAACTTGACTTTTGCCAAAAATAAATAAATTGGTTTGTTGATTCAGGGCGTCTGCGAGTCGCGATCCAATTTTAAAAGATCGGCCATTTTGGTGTGGGCCCCTTTTTGAATTATGTGCTAAAATGCTGTATTTTTTTGAAGATGAAGAATTGTTCGAAATTTTGGTTGGGGGATCAGTCGATCCCCGAAGATCTGGAAAATTTTGAAAAAAGCGCCACCATGGAATTTTTTCTTTAAAAATTTTTTTTTAACTTGGTGTGTTGCTATTTTTACGGGATCATCTTTTTGGGTCCCGAATCCTTGCCGAGTCCACGTCCAAAATGCTTGGGTTTTTTGTTTCGGTTGTGTGCGTTTTTTGGGTTTTTGCGCAAAAAACATTTGGTATCTTCGAAAAAGTTGTCCGATCGGACGAAACCACCCCAGAAGTTTGGAAACATAGGTGATAGGCTTACGTAAGCCAAGCAAAAATATTGATAGTAAGGGGGTAGTAAAATCCAATCAAAGTCACGTGCAGTCTTTTTTATGTTTTTAAATAAATGTATTAATCCAAAACAAAAGAAAAATTTTTTTAAAAAAAATTTTTTACAAAAATGTTGGGCTCACTTGGGGTCACATAAAAAAAATGGTGGGATTGACCCCTTTGGGGGCGTTTAAAATAGAAGAAAAAGCTTTCTTTAACAATGCTTTGGGTTAAAATTACAAAATTGCAGTCCCCTCAGACCATCCCTGAAGGTACTCAAAAAATTTCGAGACAGCGCCCTTTTGGTAAAAAGTTATAACTAATTTCAAAAAATTTTGAAAAAAATTGCTTTTTTTAATGCCACTGGTCTTAAGGTTTGTATTGTCACCCTCAAAATTTTTTTGTAACTACGCCATATTGGTCAAAGTGATAATCCATTAAATCACATTTTTTTTTAATTAGTGTGTTTTTAGCCAAAGAAAAACCAATTTTTTTGCCCGGATTGGCCCCTTTGACTTTTCGTTTTTTTGCGCTTCCCCGGTTATTGCTGTTCGTTTTTATTTTTCCCGTTTCTTTTTCCCAAAAGGGGTTATGGCGGGCCCATGAACCGTTGGGGAAAGTTATGAATTTGGTACACTGAAAAGGGGGACGTCAAAAGTCACCGGGCAAAAATTTTTCCAACTAACCCTTTACCCCCCTGTCCGTTTACCTTGTTTATCTTTTTTTGAAAAAAAGGGCAAAAAAAAATTTTTTCCTCTTTCTTCCATCGTTATCCCCTATGATCATTTTTCCCCCCAAAAATTTTGGTCCGCCTTTGTTTTGAAAAAACTCTTTTTCCCTTTCTCTCCTTGTTTCAAATTTCCCCAAATTGAAAGATCTCTCCCGCCCTGCTGACAAAAAGTTATGGAATTCATAAAAAAAGTGCAAGTTGTTTCGAAAAACCCCGCAATTAATTTTAAGAGCGCTTGCAAAAACAGAATAAGCTGTATTCCGCAAAGCTTTAATGTTTTTCAAAACCAAAAATTTACATGTTTACAAGCATGCCCGGGAATGCTGCGTTTCGGCGCAGGCCCCTATGGTCCAGAGATACGAAAAATTGCTATTTTTGCTATAAATACTGAAAGGTTTGCAAAAATAAAAAAGTTTCTTGTTAGATTCAGGGCGTCATGCCGAGTCGACAGTATCCAATTTTTTCCCGATCGGCATTTTGGCTGTCGGCCATTTTTAATTATGTGCTAAAAAAGCTGTATTTTATGAACCCATAAAGAATTGTTTCGAACTGGTATGGGGGCATCAGTACAACCGAAAGGACCTGAGAAGTTTCGAAACAGCGCCCCCTAGTGGCAAAATTGTTTTTTTAAAAAGTAAAAATCTGGTTGGGGTTTTTCGTATTTTACGGGAGTATCTCGGGGATCCCGAATCCTTGCCGTCCAAGATACCAATATTTTTGGTTTTGTTTTCGGGTTTTTGTAGCGTTGTGATTTAGCGTTAAAAAAAAATTTTCCCAATCTTCGAAACGCTTGTCCGATGGCGAAACCCCGCCAGAAGTTTGGAAACATAGGTCGATAGGCTATACGCTAATGCCCAAATGCGAAAATATTGATAGTAAGGGTTTGTAAAATCCAATCAAAGTCACGTGTCAGTCATTTTTTATGTGTTTATTCACATAAATTATATAACTCCAAACAAATGAGATATTTTCACCAAATTTTACACACACATGTATGGGCTCACTTTGAGGTCACATAAAAAAATGGTGGGATTGAGGGCCCCTTGGTGGCGCTATAATAGAACGTAACATGCTATTTTTTTAACGAATGCATTGGTGTAACATTAAAAACTCAGCATGTGGGCCCTCAGCACCATGCCCTGAGGTACTCAAAACATTTCGAGACAGCGCCACCTTTTGGTCAAAATTATAACATAAAATTTTTAAAAACTTTTGAATAAATCTGGTATTTTAATGCCCCCTGGTCCCTTTAAAGGGTTTTTCATTGTCACCAGACTCTGACCACATCACATCGTTTTTGTAACTAGGCCCCCTATTGGTCAAAAGTGATAATCCATTAAATCACATTTTTTGTTAATTAGTGTGATTTTTAAGCCTTTTGCCTAAAAATTTAAACTTTAAAAGTCTTAATTGCTCCCTTTCTGCAGTTGGTCGACACATGTTGACATGTCTTGTCGTCTTCTTTGCGCTTGGCCCGGTTATTGCTGCTTGCAATTTCTATTTTTAAAAACCAATTGTTTTTCTGTTCCCGGTTCTTTTTTTTTATTCTTCTTTTCCCACTGGGGTCAAAGGCAGCCATAGAACCGTTTGCGGGAAAGGTTTTTTAAAATTTGGACACTGATAGAAGACAGTACTTAAAGTCAAACCAATTTTGGGTTCTAATAAATCCCTCTAGCGCCACCACTGTCCAAAGTTTAAATTTTATTATGCTAATAACTTTGAACCGTAAGGCTATCACAAAATTCTTTTTCCCCCCTTTTTTCTGAGTAAGGATTCGATTGCACCTATGACGTCATTTCCGTCGAAATTTTTGCCCATTTTAATTTCGAAAAACCTACTTTTTCGAAAATCCTCCTAGGCCGTTGTTTTTCTCACCAAAATTGCACCAGAAACATCTAGGCTGTGGGCAAAAAGTTATGGTATTCAAATAATCGCTTAAAAAGTTTTGAATACCGGGAAATAAAATTTTCGTAGAGCTTGCGAAAAACAACTTTAAAGGCTGTATCTTCCGCACGCTTTTTCAGATTCAGACCAAACTTGGTCCATTCATCCAAGCATGACCTGAGGCTACATGCTGCGTTTCGGCGCAGCGCCACCTACTGGTCCGGAGATAAAAAACAGGGGCTTTTTTCCCCCTAAATTTCTGAACTTTGTCCAAAAATCATAAAAGTGGTCTCGTTAGATTCAGGGCGTCATTCCGGGTCGTCGGGTATAAATTTTCCAGATCGCCATTTTGTCTGTCGGCCATTTTGAATTATGTGCTAAAATGCTGTTTTTTCTGAACGCATAAAACGAATTGTTACGAAACTCGGTATGGGTCATCAGTACGATCCCCTAAAAGGAGCCGGAGAATTTCGGGGACAAACCCTTTTGGTAGGAAAAAGTTTAAAAAAAATTTTACTTTTTTAATCCTGAATTTTTTACCAAAATTTTTTTTCAATTTTCATTGCCCCTCATATTTGTAATCCCCACCCATTTGTCGAAAGTGATAAACATTAAATTATTTAAAAATTTTGATTATTGATTTTTGCCAAACCAAAGGTTCTAAATTTTTAAAGTTCCTTTCTTATTGGGGCAAGCACCCGAAGGTCGGTGCCCTTTTGGTTTGCCCCGGTTTCTTATTATTTTTATTTTTCTTTCTTCTTCCGACTGGGGTCTATGGCAGCCCCTAGAACCGTTTGCGGGAAGTTATGAAATTTGGTACACTGATAAAGGACAGTCTGAAAAGTCACCAGAGCAAATTTGGAGTCTCCAAAATCAATCCCTCTAGCGCCACCAACTGTCCAAAGATTTACTCCCTGTTTATGCTTATAACTTTTGAACCATAATGGCTAGAATCACAAATCCTTTGTCCTCTTATTCCTTGGCTCATGCCGATTCGACTTGCAAACCCTATGACGTCATTTTCCTCACGACAATTTGTCCGCCATTTGTAATTATCCGAAAAGCTACTTTTTCGAACTCCTCCCAGGCCGTTGTTCGATTTCTCACAAATTGAACCAGATATCTCCAGGGCCGTGCTGACAAAAAGTTATGGGAAATTTATAAAACGCTGCAAGTTGTTCTCGAATACCACGCAAAAATTTAAATTTTAAGTAGCGCTTGCGAAAACAGACACAAGGCTTTTATCTTTCCGGCAACGCTTTATCGTATTCAAAAACCCAAAATTGGTACATGTCTTACAAGCATGACCTGAAGCTACATGCTGCGTTTTTCGGGCGGCCCCCTACTGGCCAGAGATACGAAAAATTCTTTTTTGTCCATAACT
>JAZAVI010002279.1:7500-23680 GCA_036326025.1 Chrosomus eos | reverse complement strand
AGTTGATAAAAAATTGCTGTAGGCTATTTGTGATCAGGAACGTGTATAAAGAAAGTAAATTGGGTCTATTTTCTTTTCATATTGTCTTTTCAAGTTGCTAAAGCATAAAATAAGCTACATGTATGTTGCAGAAAAAGAGAATAGTTAAATATTATTAAGATGTTGTTCTTTAAATATTACATTGTAATAGAAATATGAATTAGGGTTTATAGTTCCATAGAATGAAAACCGGCCTGTTAAGTTGCAATATGTTAAGATATAAAAAGCCGCTCTCTAGAAATGTGTTACTTCCACTGGGAGACACTAGTTACTTGCTCCATTGTGCTCTACCGAAAAACTGCAGGAATTCAACCTGTCCGTTCTGACTGTTTGCTATAGCTATGACCTCTTTTGTGTCATGAATTTTAATGAGGGAAGGGCGTTCTGTCGCATCAGTTCTCCATCTGGCGCCCTGAATAACACGCATCATTTCCCATGTGGCGGCAGAAAAGAAAGATATTTTCTAGGGAACGACGTTCTACAAGATCCTCTGAAACAGGCTCTAATGAAACATGATGTTCATTTAACCGTTGTACATAACACTGTGGGGGAGAATGAGTTGCACCCATTGATAGTGTTGTTTATTTGCTTAAGATGTTTGCGTCGCTTTACCACCTAATTCACTGAAGGAATTATGCAAACCCGACAACAGTGAAAATGCGCCCATAAAATCTGTGCAGATCTTCTCAAATGCACAAATTTTGCAGAACGAGATACACTTTATTAGCTATTGTTAGTGTTGTATCAGATCTCTAAAGTATAAACAATAGTCATAGTGATGCATGCTTTTGCAACAACAAAAAACATCAATAAACAGAAACAGAACTGGTTCAATTTCTATTAAAATATGTGCTGTAAATATTACATCCATGCTTTTTAATATATGATTTTGACCTTTTTGTTTTTATTCATCCTTCAGGTCTGTATATAATGCAGTCATTTGCTTGTATACAGCTGACATACAGAGCAGAAATATGAAGCATTTGAGGTCTTTATCGATTTTTCTCTCCCTCCAACCCCCGTTACTGGAATGATCAAGTGTGAGCAGCACTGCCTGACTGAATGCAGGACTCAAGGGAATGCCGCCTGACAAGATGTTAAGCACACACACACACACACACACACACACACACACACACACACACACACACACACACACACACACACACACACACACACACACACACACACACACACACACACACACACACACACACACACACACACACACACACACACACACACACACACAGTCTAGAAGTATAAGGTTAAGTCACATTTGCACCCAATGGATTGCTGTAATGCACATAAATCACCCTTGAGACATGCAAGCTGCTTTAGTTTCAGATTTCATTTGCATTTGCTCCAGTCCGTGATGTCTTTGCTATCTGCAGTTAACATTAAAGGAATATCAAGCAGCTTTTATAGCAAAGGTTTGGTATTCTAATCTCCAAATCGATATTGCCCATTTCTGAAAAATATGTGAATAGTGCTTGCACATGCAAACCCCGGATTGTACACCAGACGCAAATTGAAAGTTTGAGCCCTTACAGTTTTTTTCGATTGCTAAACGACAGTGAGCACAACTGGAGGTACAGTCTGCACAGCAGCAGTTCATGTGGACCAAACTCTAGTTCGTTTTTCATTGCTTGAACACAGTTTTCAAAACTCTACACACTTATCCCATGACTTTAACCACAACACAACACTGTGGATTTACAGCACTTTGTTCAAAACTGTGAACCACACATACAAAACTGAATTTTAGCCTTGTGCCTTTCTAACACTGCTGATTGCAATTTCAGCTGAAAGGCTAAGCAGGGGTCTTGTTTATTTTGCAACTTAGTTGCAATTATTTGTTCGAATTACAGTATGTACTTTTGGTTTCTACCTTTTTTTCTCATTACTGTAATTCCGTAAATTGAAGCAAACTGCTAATTTTCATTTACCTTAAAGAATTTTTATGTTCTAAAAATTTAAATAAATCATGTGAAAGAATGTCACTCTTTTCTTTGAAGAAAATATACTTTGTATGAAGTCACTGAAATTGTTCAAATTGTAGAGATGAAAGGTTTGTATTTTCTGTATTGCTGTTTTTACTCTCAGTGTGTTCTGAGTGACAGTGTGTGTTATCTCAGTGAGGGTTGTGTGTAGTGTTTGGCTGCACTGAGCCTGTTTTGAGCCATGTGTTAAGAGTTGTGTTGCTTGGAAGGAGTTTTGCAGGTGATGTGAACTGTTTAGCTCAGGTGACTGTTGGTAGTGCAGACTGTAGTTAGTTTTGCACATGTAGCTCCAGTTGTGCTCACTGTCGTTTAGCAATCGAAAAAAACTGTAAAAGAATGTTTAGCCTACCCAAAAATGTCACTGCTTCATGTCATTCCAAATGCATTTCATTTTCTTTCCTCTCCAAAACAAAAGCTCTGTCATGACAACTCTCAGAGTGTTTGGCATGGTAATGTATATGACAATGTTGTTTGGTCTTGGTGGACTAGATCTGCTATTCTGCTGCTGCTGCTGTACAATAGCGTATGCATTACCCGTAGAAGATCTATACAGGTGGAGCTGGGGAAGATGGAGGGTTTCTGAAAGCTCGCTGTACTGCTGAAGCAAATGCTGACCAGTATTTGAAGGTTGAGCAGCGAGCTCATTGGGTTCAGCTGTGCCCCATAGAGAAATTAATGTACGGCTCAATATCACGGCAATTCGTATGTATTTTACGAAGTGGCTAACTTATACGACCTCACTCATAGGAATACGTACATACTGTAATATTTGAGTTGCCCAATTCGTATGAATTCGTACGATTTACCTTCCCCTACCCCACCCCTTAAATCACTGCTGTTTAGACAAATGTACAAATTCGTAAGAGTGAGAAAAAGGTGGCTAATTCGTACGAATATGTACGACCTCCCTCGTACGAATTCGTACGATTTGTTCTAACCCCAGTGATGGGTATAGGTACAAATTGGTCCTGAGATAGCGTTGGAATGTAAACAGGTTGAGTGAAGGAAACTATTAGAGAGCACCATCTAGACTTTCAAGAAAGAACTATATATATTGAAGACAAAACAACATTGGACTTTTATTGCGCACACACACACACACACACACACACACACACACACACACACACACACACACACACACACACACACACACACACACACACACACACAAACAAAACATTTTAAATATCATCTTTTGTGTTCCGTAGAAGAAAAAAGTTATAAAATGACATAAAGGTAAGTGTAAATGGTGATAGTATTTTACCTTTTGGGGGGAATGATAGAGTGCCTTAAACCACTTTTCACTGCTTATGATAAACAATAAACCGTAACTTAAGTCAGTCATTTCGAATGAAAAGTTGCATGGAAAAACTGTGGCGTTCTGACTCAATTTGATCAGACTTTACCCTAAACTGCTATATCTGTAGAATTGACATTTATAAAAAAAATCAGAATGTAGAAACTAACATGCTTGACAAAATTTGACCTACTGCAGATAAATTTTTATAACCTACATTCACTACAGCTCAGACTGTTACCTGAATCCTCAGAGAGAGAGTAGAGAGAAGAGAGAGAGAGAGAGAGAGAGAGAGAGAGAGAGAGCGAGAGAGAGAGAGAGAGAGAGAGGAGAGAGAGAGAGAGAGAGAGAGAGAGAGAGAGAGAGAGAGAGAGAGAGAGAGAGGAGACGCGAGCTTGAATACAAATCAGACTCCCCGTTGCGCACACGCGCATTCTCTGCAGCCGCACTGGAGAGCTGCGGTTGAGGTGACGATTTAATCTCTCACGCCTCATTAAGCAGGATCCGCCTGTGCATGCGATTTCGGTTTACACAGACGTGAGCGCATCTGCATGCGCTAATGTGAGGAAACACTCCACGAGAAAAAAATCCTGTGTGGGTGGGAGGACAGAAGGAAGGACGAGGAGAGGAAAGCTGGATCGGTGCACAGGAGTTCCATGGCAAACGCGCGTAATGGCCACTGCATAGGAATCTATCTATCGTGACGGCGGCAGGGGTGTGAAGTAAGTGGATATCCATTTAATTGTGCATGCGAAGTGCGAACGCTTCTGGTAACCACTACGCGATGTTTCTTTCATTGTGGACGGTGCATGGCTGTAATTTTACGGTGAGTGTGGCCGCTTTGGAGTGAATCACCCTGGATGGATGAGTGATGTTTCCTGTCCCATATCGCTGGAAATCAGAAGAACGTGGAGAAGGAGGGTGGGGTGTGTGATATTCCCCAAACGCTAGCTCTAATTACCATGGCAAAATCCCTTTAGGGTTTTACGCTCTTATTGCCTTTCGCATACATCCCCCACCTTTAATAGCTTGAAATTGCGATGCTGCCGGATGAGGCATGTGGTGATTTGAAACGTGCGTGTGTTTTGGTGGTGCTCGAAACCCAGAGACACGAAATCAATGATTGACAGTAGAGCGATAGACTTAGACACGTACAGTACACAGTTTAATCCAGGTGCAACAACAACAGCGCGCCAGCAAGAGGATTACGCGCTTGAGCATGTGTTTTTATTATTGATGGGTTGGATAAATGAAGTGAAAAGGGCGAGACAAGAGACAGAGTACGTCGTGCATGTCTTCTTGGTATATGTTTTTGAGTTTCATTTGTGCAGGGTGTATAAAGGGATGATAGTTATATGGGATAGTTCACTAAAAAAATGACAGTTCTGTCGTTATTTTCTCACCCTCATGTCGTTCTAAAAACCTTTCTTGTGTGGTACACAAAGGAAGATTTATTTTAACTATAGGTCTATCTCAAGTATTATTATTTTTTTGTCATGCACTAAAATAAAGTGGGATCATATTTTATTTGGACCCCAATGTCCTTCATAATATCTTATGTTGTGTTTGCAGCAGAAAGATATGCATAGTTCAAGTTCAAGTTCAAGTCAACTTTATTGTCAATCAAACCATGTAACAGTACATTACGCAGCAGACTGAAATTGCGTTTCTCCCATACTCCAATGTGCAATATTAAAACAAGATTTAACACATACTAAACATAGACTAAACATACAGCTAAAACATAGGACACCACTAACCAAGTGCAGATGGTCCAAGTCAACATAGCATGGCCTACTAGGAGCTTACAGCTACCAGACTATCAGAGTTTCAAAATATATCACTGTAATGCAATATAAAGTGCAATATGGCAAGTGCAAGTAGCAGCATGGAGATACTTAAATATTGTAAACTTGTTACATTCTTGTGCATGGGGATCTCGGCATATGTGCATATAGAGGTATAGAGGTAGAGGTATAAAGCAGCATGAAGATAATCAAATAATGGCATTTTCTGTTTCCATTGAGTGGCATAAATCCTGCATGATTTAGGCATATAATAGACATACATTTGTTGATGAGAGGTGAGCACTTTTCTAAGCAATATAATTTTGGTGGGGTTTATGTTGTTGTTGCCCTCTTTAATATCATAGACACTCCTTTGAGGGTTCTTTTGACTAAACAAACACCTAGCAGCAACCACCCAAAACACCCTTAAGCTACCAGCTAGCAGTCAAGTCTACCTTGTTCTGCAAAACTCTTGATACATTTCCATGACATGGAATTATTTTGTGATTTATATACGATTGAAAAACTTTAGGGCAGGACTTGATTTAGTCCATGGGTAATTGATTGGCTAGTTGGATGGTTGTGATTTGCTATTGGTGGATCTCATGTGAGTGACAGGTTGATCCCGCCAGTAAACACATCATCAGAGAAGAGAAGAGATGAGCCGCAAGAGGGAAAGAAAGTGATTTTTATTAAAGATTACAAGGGCACATGAATTTAAAAAATAAGAGGTGCACGGATAAATAATTTACTGTGTAATAGATATTGCAAAATTCCATGTTTTATGGTGACTGGACTAACTGGCAAGAATCTGCACCAACACAACCTGACTTTAACAACAAAAACATGGTATGTCTAGAGAAAACATGTCCCACTCCTTTCTCCAAAAGTCCTGCAAGATGTGTATTTATTTACAGTCTTATCTTAAAGAAGAAGGTGCCATCTGACTACCATAGACTTGCATCCAAAAAGGTAGTACTGTACCTATCAAAATAATACCACTGCTGTCTGAAAAACAGACTGTAGGAATTACTGGAAAATGTGTTCCATACATTGCATATCATTTTACTAAAATCTGCTGACAATATGTGCAAAATGGCATGTATGCATGCTTGTCTTTTCAATCCATGTCTGTCCTTGTCTTTTGTAACTTGTAAATGTTGTTTGTATTGGTGAAGACAAGTAATGCTCTATTATAAGCTAGAAACATTGTGGAGACTGTTTTGTTTTACTTTTCACCATCCTTTAATAACAATCATTTTGCACGCTAATGTAATATGAAAGCTGATTCATACTGTCTATATTTTCATACATGAACCATAATGGAAAGTCAGGGCAAGCTTTGCATTGTAATGGAGTTGGTTAATTGAAGCTCAAGTGTCCTCTGAGGATTATACTGTAGTAGATAATCTCAATTTGTGGTCATCCAGAAACCCTCCATCTCTAGAAAAACCCTCCTTTGTGAAGTGGCTCTTTCAGCATCATTTATTATTTTAGACATTGCCTTTGTGTTTGTTTGTCAGCTTGGCTGTAGATTGTATGACACACGAGTTATTCATATCCAGAAATTTGACTGTCAATGAAGTCTGGCCAACTTTGCAGCTTATTCGGACTAAAACCTGCTAGTTGCAACACAATCATATGCATTGAAAAAATGGCAGCTTATCTGGCCAAACAATGGTACTTCAGTCTTTACAAATAGGCATTTAAAAAAAAATAAGATTATTTAAATTGAACCGATTTCGCCATGTCTTGTTAAAAATGTAATATACATTATAATATACTATATAATATGCAACTGTTTTTTTAAACAAGGCTTTATCAACAACACTCAAAATCTGTCTTAACAAACATTGCATTTCTAGTTAATTCAGCTGTCATACAGTGTAACACCACACACACACACACACACACACACACACACACACACACACACACACACACACACACACACACACACACACACAACACACACACACACACACACACACATACTAAATATGTATTTTATCTTTTATCTAACCTGCTAGAAAATTGGTACCCTGTAAATTTTGACTTTGTTTCCTAGCAAATTGACAAAAGAGCAGTAGGATTCTAGCTAACAATTTTCACTACAATCTTGAATTTTGTGTGTAAAACGCAACAGACGGTCTTTACAGTTTTTTACAGTCGCTAGGACCCATTTTTAAATACTTAAGTCACTTTTTCAAAACTCTTCACACAGTGAGCACAACAGAAGTATATGTGGGCTAAACTGTGGATCATTGTTCATTGCTTTGGCACAAAATGCATTCAATGACTACATCTTTCAAATTACATTAATTCTTTTCTCACTTCGACACAACAACCGCCAAAACTCTGTGTACCACAGGCCAATTTGCACATGCTTACACACTGTTTTCAAAACTGTTAAACTTAAGTTCAAAACAATAACATAATACAAAACTGAATAATTATAAGACAGCATTTTGCCACATTTCTACAGTATTGTAATGAAATATATTTAGAATCTAAAAATTAAATGGTATAAAAACAATTGGACCAACCACAGCTGATTCCTATTGTATCTGTTCGGTGGATGGTGTGTATACAAATTGTTATACTTTGGAATTACTCCAAAAACATAAAATATACAGTAATAACTGCATGATGTCTGATTCATTCTAGTAACATATATTGCAGTGAATTCTAAAGCAGTAGAGAGGTAGAAGAAAGAAAGCATTTACATCTATTTTTTTTATTCAGTGGGTGGGTTGTGGGGAAAGGGAGAAACATGTAAAAACAAGGAACATTGTTAACTTTTTCTGTTATGATACATCATTCTGTTCTTCCTTTACTGTAATAAAAATATTATAAATAAAAAAAAGAAAGAATGCATTTACATAGGAAAACTTATATAAAGTTACTAAACTGTTGTTATGTGTTTTTTTATGTTATTGTTTTGTGGGTGATAAAGTGTGTTTGTTAGCTGACCACCTTTGCTAGTGTTTGGAAGAATGTGTTGATTTGAGATATGTATGAAGTGATTTGGTAGTTTTAGTGCATTTTGAATGTGAAATGAACTGCTGTGCCGAGCTGAAAGTTGGTTAGGAGAACTGTGTGAAGAGTTTTGAAAAAGTGACTTAAGTATTGAAAAATGGGTCCTAGCGACTGTAAAAAACTGTAATGTGTGCATGTAGGCTGTAGGGCGTGCCGTCTGAGTCTAAACATGAGTGGACCATATGCTCTTCCAGACACTTTTATTCAATTTCTTTCAAGCTTCAAGCATCTACATAATTATCAAAGCACAAACAAAAGCCAGTGAGACCCAATTTGTTCTTAAACCTTCTTCCAGGTTGCTTACAGTTATATTTGGATGAACTTACCCCTGGAGTCTTACATTAGAGCTCTCTCATGGATCATGCACTTTAGCTTTCTTCTTCCTCAAAGACATTAAAACGACACATGGGCCGAGTTTTTAGAAAAACCTTCCAGTGTTGCCCAGCAACGAGGAAAGGTTTCTAAAAATGCTGGGCTCCTTTTTTTAAATACATTATCTGAGGACTCGCACACTGACAGATGTAAAATGTTGACCGCTCCGCCGCTGTGAGCGTAAGGCACACTAAAAGCGGAAGCATGTACTAGATGCTTTCTGTTGTTGGGCTTTAGTGCCTGGCTTCATGTGATATTCATTTCCCTGTCCTGAACTCAGAGGTTTACAGTGTGATGTTGAACAGGCCAACTGACAAAACGCTGCTCTGTGCTTCACGGTCGAATGAAAGCCCAGTCGCTGGGTAGTTGTGGTTGGCAGGTTTAGACCAAGTTAATCCTAAAGTAAATGGGGCTTTGTAACTACTCATTAGATTGTAAGCTGCTAAAAATGGTTGCACCTTCTGATCTTAATACAATAGTTAATCTTGTAGGCATAAGCTCTCTGTAAAGTGGCATCTAGCTTAAGTGATCCAATAAGCGGCCTTAGTTTGTAAACAGCAAGTCGTGTAGTATTTCAATTTACCATTTATATTTTAAAACCTTTTTGGGTCATGTAACTGTCAGTGGCAATACAATACATTTCTATTAAGGATACACAAGAACAGGAAATACGATAAATAATAAATCATGAAACAATAAAAAGCATATTTTAATATGTAAATAATAAATATTTTTCATTGCTGGTTTGGGGGATGTTTTGTTTTTGAGATCAGTTACTGACAATTCATATAATGGTCACAGTTTTAAAACATAACTGAGCCTAAAAATCACCAGCCTTGTTGTTGGATTAATTAATCGCACATCAAATTTGGCTGAGAAATTAAAGGCACAAAGTATTAATACAAATACATTAGCTAAATAATGTTTTTAATAATGTCTAAGTTAATACTTGTTCAAAACAATCACTTTGCTCTATTTCCTGTTTATTTTGATAAATAAAAGAGTATTTTTTATGTTAATATAAAAATGTATTTTAAAAATACATATTATTTTAAAAAGTAAAAGATTCTGAAAGTATTGAATGAGATCCCATAATAATTTAATTGAGATTTACGGTAGTAACATTAAATCACATTTCAATATGGTTTCATTAAAAAAATGGTGATTTATCTCTAAAGTAGACACCCAATTTGATATGTACGTAATATTTACAATCTGAATCTAATCATGTCATGTCAACAAATGGAAAAGTCAGCCAGATATTTATTGTTAATTATTGTCCTTTCACCCCAACAGCAGATGCGCTTTTTACACCAAATACTTTTATATGTTCTTCAGTTATTGAAAAACTGTTGCTTCAATTAGCTTGAACAAAACTCTTTGTCTCAAAATATTTTCAATCATTTTAGCAATTTGCTACAGTACTTAAATCTACAACATTTTAAAAAACCTTAAATATTAGATCAAAGTAGCAAAGAATAAACTTTTGCCAAAAATCCACGTGCATCTTGAAAAGTGGATGGTTGGGAAAGTGCTATGGCAAGGTTTTGCTTTAGGCTCCATCTTCTTTTTTTTTTATTATTCATTCAAGAAACAGATGCAAATATACCGACACCTTCAGGAGAACATAAGAGTTAAAAAAAAACATTGAAGGACTAAAGGAAAAGAATCGTGTACAGGCATATGAAGAAGACAAATAAAAGAAAAATGATAATGAAGAAAAATAAAAGATTAAGCACCATACATTTTTATAGGGAAACAACACTAAGTTTTATGCTCCATCACACCATGAGTTATTGCATAATGTTCGTCGCGCAAGAGAGCTAGCCTAGATGTACAAGGACAAATGAGTTATTATAATTGAGTTATTGAGTTTTCCAACACCTGACCTGTTCTTTCTCTCTCTCTCTTTCATGTGTGAAGACTAAAGTAGGAGTGCGAGAGGAGTGCGAGAGCAGAAAGAAGAGGGATCTACAATGGCAGCAGAAGAGAAGCCTGCTGTGAAGAGCAGTAGCTCCATTGTACCATGTTTCCTGTTTGTAGAGGTGAGTTATCATATAAACATAAATAATCCTGACTGTAATTAGGACTTTATCAGGAACTTTTATGAACTCTCAATGGGCTTGCAGTGAAAAATATGAGTTTATGCCATGACCTGAAAGGAAGTGAAGCTCAGATCAATGTTAATGATATGATATGGAGAAAAGCTGTACATCAACAATTTACTTATTATTGACTGAGTTCAGCTTTACTTTGAAAAACAAATGTGCGATAATAAATGCATCTCTAGCACAGCGACGCGTGGAGGAAGAGTGTCATGGTGTTGGTGAGATGCTTCACTGTGAAAACTCATTTATTTGCTTCGGGGTACAGGAGAATATTGCTTGGCTTTCTTCCCACAAATGAAAAGTTGTTATCTAAAGAGGAATGTTTACTGTAGATGTAATCAGATGTTATTTTTTAATAAGACATTGCTCCTGAACACACCACAAAGACAACCAGGAAGTGTCTTGAGAACAAGTTTATCAGGCTCATGTTTCGGCCTGTCAGAGTCCAGATTTGAACCCTATAGTATAGTGAATATTTGGTCTCACATTAATCTCAAACAGGGAGACATTTTTTAACTACTCGTGAACAGTTTGAAGCTGTTAACATTGAGTGGAACAACACTGATTTTACCAATTACCAATTCTTGCTAATTTCCTGACCAGTGTTTGTGATTGAAATGGTGAAGACCATTAAAATACCGCTAAATATTTAGCCATTTTTGGCCTGGCCTTTTTGCCCAGAAGTGTATATTAAAGCAACACTATGTAGTTTTTGCTCTCGGGGTCCCCCTTAGTACAGTTGGGAAATAGTATTGTCTTCTACTACTGTCGTAATATCTGTCATGGTTACACCAGGGGATACACGTGCATTTGTTGACAAGCCGATACCGTCTTTAGTTCTCACGTCTTAGGCAGACTGCCAGCGTTGTGTGTGAAATGTCTTCATCCCAGGTACATTAGCATATATTTCAGCATGTCATATGAATATAATTTCATGGGTTTTTATTTTTTTCAAACGCCAAAAGATCACGTAGCTCATGTTTAAAAGCCAGCGTCATTATAGTAGCCTATTGGCTACTGTTTTACATAATAAATATGCTAATTCAATGTTTGTTTGGCAATATATTTACTAGTCCAACAGCATGACGGCCAGGTCAGCATCGGTCGGGCACCCCTCCTCCTCCTTTAGCTCACGCCAGCGAGCGAACGCTGGGCCAATATTGATCCTCGTCCGGCCTTTTATTTTGTCACGCTCCCTTTTTCTCTTTCTAGTCTCTTCCGACAAAACCTTTGTCAAACAAACGCTGGTTGGGCTCTCACGTCAGACTTTAAGGAAGTGTGGGGATGAGGGGGAGGTGATGTCGATCTCAAGGGTTTTGAGAAAATAACACAAAATACTTGACAAAATACACTGTGTATTTTTTCAACCTTTATAATATAAAGGTTGAAAAAATACACAGTGTTGCTTTAAGAAATAATTTAATAACATAATTTAAAAAATAATTAAATCATAATACCGTGCTACCGTTTGGGGTCGCTAAAATTATCTTAATGTTTTTGAAGTCTCTTGTTTCACCAAGGCTGCAAAATACAGTAAAAACAGTGATATTGTAAAATATATTATAATTTAAAATAACTGTTTTCTATTTGAATTGTGTAGTAAAATGTAATTTATTCAGCATCATTACTCCAGTCTTCAGTGTCACATGATCCTTCAGAAATCATTACTAGTATATAGGCCTACATATATACAGTGCTGGTCAGAATTATTTGCCCCCATGGTAAATATGATCAAAGATGGCTGTAAAAAATAAATCTGCATTGTTAATGCTTTTGATATTTTATTGAAAAAAAAAAATAGCAAAAATCTAACCTCTCATTGCAGTAAAAGAATTGAAAGTGGGGGGAAAATCACATTATGAAATAAATGTTTTTCTCCAAAACACATTGGGAACAATTATTTCCCCCCTTTTATTAAATACTTTTTGCAACCTTCTTTTGCCAAGATAACAGCTCTGAGTTTTCTCCTATCCACCTTATTCCTACGCCCCATGACGCTTTGCGCGAATTATGGGTGTGACTTCCGTTAAGCTGTAAACAATCAGTGAAAGACTCGCTCTATGAACGCAAAGTGTCACGACGAGATAACATTAATCTACTCACCCTTCAACTATCAAAAAATTAAAATGAAATTTAAAAGTGTAAAAGCATCAACAAGGTACTTTCAACAGACCAAATAACCCCAATAGCGCGAGTCTTTGCTTAAATATCACAGGCTAATATATTATGTCTAACTTATGTTGCCCGAATCAAAATAACTTCAACATTACGTGATACTATTTCAAAGGTATTTCCGCCATTTTGACAGATTATAAATTGCATTTACCTGTGAAAACAAACCTGGAAAGAGACGTGAGGATTTGAGGAGAATAACGAGATTTTTCATACATTCCAGTGAATTATTAATCATATGGAATATATCGTAAATTAAATTCGGGAGAAAAGAACACAAATATGCAGTATATGTTGTCCTTTTTCATACGTCAACAGCGGATTGCAAAGAAAAAAAAATAATCAGGAGGAAAAGAATGCAGTGACTGAAAAGAGCTCTTGCCGTAGATATTATTGTTATAAAATGTCACGGTAAAATACCAAGTGTTACATTATTCTCATGATGTCTGAAAATAAATCATGAAGGAAAATGGACAGCGCATCCAGTCAAACTGATGGATCAGCTTTATTTGTAGGGCAATCTTATTATTTGAAATGATTAGTTTCAGCCTTTTTGAATGGAAGTTCCCCAAACCGGAAGTGCCGCCCATAATTCAAAACGCAGTAAGGTCGTCAGGAATAAGGTGGATAATGCCTGATGAGTTTAAAGAACAGCTGACGAGAGATCAGAGACCATTCCTCCATTCAGATTCACAAGTCCATGTTGGTGCTTCTTCTCTTCAGTTCAGCCCACTCATCTTGGGTTCAGGTCAGGGGAATTGCAGATGCTTGGTTTTGTGCTCAGTGACCCATTTTTGTGTTGATTTTGATGTTTGTTTTGGATCGTGGTCCTCATGGAAGACCCAACCACGGCCCGTTATAAGATTTCTAGCACAGGCTGTCAGGTTTTGATTTTTTATCTGTTGGTATTTGCTAGAATCCATGATGCCACGCATTTGAACAAGGTGTCCAGGACCTCTGGCAGAAAAAATAAAAAATTGACCCACAGCATTAAAGATATTTCATTTTACACATGGGGCACTTTCTATCCCTGTGTGCACCAACCCCATCTTAAGTGTTTGCTTCATCTTTTTTTTCATCTGACCGTAGAACCCGTTTTTTGCATTTTTTTTTTTAATAAAATGTCAAAAAGATTTATTTTTTACAGACATCTTTGATCATATTTACCAATTGGGCAAATAATTCTGACCAGCACTGTATATATATGAGAATTTTATACATTTATAATAACGGATTATTAAATAATTTCTATAAATTCAGAACATTTCATGAAGAATAGTTTTCAAGTCAATTCAAAATGTGTACTTTCTTTTCATTCTTTGTTTTTTTGAAGCATGGAAAGATAATGGTCTGAATTGTTTTGTGTGTGTTATTGTGTGTGAGCGCGCGCACTAATGTTGCGTGTGCATCACAAACACATCACGACACTTGCCTCCGCTGTTGTTGCTATGGATACTAATCAGCTGGATCTGGATCCCATCTCTATGTTATCATTTTTAGATTCTCTCCCCCACACGTGTAAATCTTCTCTATCCTTCTGCTTTCCTCCAGTGATTCTCCCGCTCATGCATTCACAGGCAGATCTAGTGTGCTCTTGCAGAATGCATGTATGATTATTTAATAAGCCACTTTTTTTTCATGTACTGTACCACATTCAACTACTCCTATGACGCACTTTAGCAATGCGAAGCATAAAGCGCAGAAGCTGGGAATGTGAAAGAAACATCATAACAGCCAGTAGTGTGTGTGTGTGTGTGTGTGTGTGTGTGTGTGTGTGTGTGTGTGTGTGTGTGTGTGTGTGTGTGTGTGTGTGTGTGTGTGTGTGTGTGTGTGTGTGTGTGTGTGTGTGTGTGTGTGTGTGTGTGTGTGTGTGTGTGTGTGTGTGTGTGTGTGTGTGTGTGTGTGTGGTGTGTGGGTTGGTTTATGTGATTTATGAGGACACAAATTTGTATTATGACATGTGTATTACACTGGTATTACAACTTATGGGTGGTTTATGAGGACATTTCAAAAGTCCTCATAAATCAAATGGCTTAAAAAACATAAAAAACAATGTTTTATTAAAAAATTAAAAAGAGAGAGAGAGAGAAATTTTCAATGAAAAATGTCAATTACATTTTCGAAACACAAAAGGGGAAATTTTGAAGAATGTTCCCGCTGCTCTTTTTCATACTATGAAGCATAGAGGGAGCAGGGATATATTTTAATATATCATGACATAATTCACAGATTTATGAAATTGTTGCTTTTGCCTCTGTAGGTTTGTGATTGTGAATGAGACATTTATTTTGTAGCTCCTATAAGATCCAGCAGAGGGCAAACACTGCTGTGCTTCAGTGAACTCTAGGTGAAATTTGTATTTTATCTATGGATTCGAAGGTTTGTTTGCACGTCTCTGTGGGTCTGATTTGGCTTACATTGTGTTGACTAAATGTCCACAAAGACAGTAAAGTAAAACCTGATATCAGCTACATTGTTATGATGAAATTTGATGGAAATGATTTAAAAAGGTGTCTCAAAGACATTAAATGCTGTGTTTTTCTATGGAAAAAACCCTAACAAGAAACTGTGCATCCTTGCCTGTACATAGTATGCATCATTAATAAGGTGTATATTGAATTTGGTCTTTTAATATCACAAATCACATCTTACTACATTAGTACTTAACACAAATCTATAAGTGTGTGACGTCATGTGAAAACTAAGAATAAAAATAAAGGTTCTTTATTGGCAATAATATACATATGAAAAGGGTTATTTTAAGAGCTGTTTACTGAAAGATCTTTGTGGAACCCAAAATGGTTCTTTAATGACATCACTGCTAAATAAAACAAAAATCTTTTAGAACCTTCATTTTTAAGAGTGCATATGCAGAAGAAAACCCCATCTCCATCTTTTTCCTCATGGGTGGGTCTTTGGAAGTGAATAGCCCTGAGCAATAGCAGATCTGCTCGACTACAGTCTCTCTGGCTCCTTTGATGGCAGCGTAGAGATCTACAAAAGCACAGGAAAAAGAAAGGAATAAAAATGTATTTTTTAAACGAGTTTGACGCTTGAACTGGCGGGTCACTGATGAGCATTGTGAGAGCTGAGCAGTTTGACTCAGTAGGAGGATAAAAGACAAACAGCGGGAAGGTAGAGGACCAGTGTTGCTCTTGACGGATGGAACAATAGTTACGAAGAAGACTTGTAGAAAGGGAGGACATGAAGGGAGGATGGGTAATTTGTGTTTACAGCTGAGACTTCACTGCACACATGCACAAACAGACTAATAACAGACTGATGTTGCTTCTGCGGCTGTAGTCTCTTAACAAGCTGTTAATTGTGATGCAACAACAAACATGTTGAAACATTATTCAT
>JAZAVI010002279.1:0-5000 GCA_036326025.1 Chrosomus eos | reverse complement strand
TTCTATTCGTCTATCCGTCTGTCTGTCTGTCTGTCTGTCTGTGTTTCTGTCTGTCTGTCTATCAGTCATTTTATCTTTTGTATTTCACAAGAATGAAATTAAAAATATTGAAATAATTAATAAAATAATTAAAAAAAAAATCCTTAGTTTTTTCCTTTGACAACCAATATAGTTAGTCCTAAACATCAGTAATGTAAAATAACTTCTCAGCGTTCAGGCTTTTTGTCCTCCAGTTGTAATATTTCTCAGGCCAGCTGCACACGGCTCTCAAATCCTGGATCAGAAGGTCAGAATCCACGAGGAGCCGTACCTTCTCAAACAGATCTCGCTTCAGCACGTTCTTCCCGAGATACAGCACATCCGTCATCATTCATTTATGACAGCAATGAATCTTGTCCTTTGCAAGTCCCTTCCTCCGCTCTCCTCCAAACACAATGAAGCGTGTCCTCCTCATCCTGTCAGCTTTGTTTACTGTGAAGCTGTGCTAATACGGCAAGGGCCTCTATTGATCTGTCTCAACTGGTTTGCTGTACGCGGACGCGCCACAATAGAAGTACATATATTACAGAGCAAATATTCGCATCTGTGACGCATATTAACCCGCCTTCTTTTGCTCATGTCCATAGCACACGGGCTCTTTATTTCGGTTTGGTACAGTCATGTCTCCAGGCCTGTTCAGAATCTGAACTTTTATCTCAGGCTAAACTATCCAGAACTGACTGTTGATAGCAGCACAGTGGATTTCTGTGGAAAAACATGTTGGCATATGGGATATTCCTGCTCCCCCGGCTCTTTCATTAGACTCTTTGAGTGAACACGGATCCACAGAGTGATTCTGGCACAGTGGGTTTCATGAGCGTTTCACTAACCCATGCCAAATACAAGCAGCATGCTACTATGCTATTTATAAAATTTGGGTGGAATATTTCCAACTAATGAATGAATGAATGATCAGATAGGCTACTACATGTGTTCACAAACACATGAAATTAATATGGCGAAAGAGCAAATATTGTTCACTGACATATTACAGTAATATCTGTCTATCCATTAGTTGGAGCTCTGTAAGATATTCTAAAGAAGAATAACTGTTTTCTATGTGAATATATTGTAAAACGTAATTTATTCTGATATGATGATCTGATCAAGAAACATTTCTGATTATCAATGTTGAGAAACGTTCTTCATATTTATGTGGAAAATTCAGGTTTCTTTGATGAATAGAACTTTTTTATACAATTTAATGCATTCTTGCAGAATAAAATGATACATTTCTTTAAAAACAAAATCTTACTGACCTCAAACTGCTCTAGGTGTTTTTCTACAGATTCAAGTCAAAAGACTCCAGTCTAATGAAGTCTGTAAATATGGCTCGAAGTTGCAGGATTTATTTGTTATTTTTACCTATTTATTGTCTGATAATTTGGAAAACTAATAGCAAACAAACCACACAATTTGTAATATTATTCATTGGTGTAACAGCTATTCACCAAAGTTTAATACTTATGGTTAAGTGGATTTGTTTACTCTTAATATGAGCAATGGTAATAGTGTTTCTTGCCTTATGAAGCGCCACCGGTCATCTTCAAAGCTTCAGTCTGTCCTCTAGTGGACAACATCAGCATTGCACAGCACCAAATATAAGCTTGTTTTCTTTCATTTTCTTTATCTTTGTTTCCTGTAAAGTTAAAAAGCATTGTACAGAAATTTCTAGTTGGTTGTTATAACCTATATTATATTGTTGCTGTTACATAGGTTTCAAAACTACTGAATATTTTAACCCTGTATGTTTAATTCCTCACGGCGGCAATTATATGCAACAGTATTTGTCTTTCTCTCTCGTTTTATATGCTAGAGAGACATTGAGAACTCTTGACTGACACGTTGTGTGTGTGTGTGTGTGTGTGTTGTGTGTGTGTGTGTGGTGTGTGTGTGTGTGTGTGTGTGTGTGTGTGTGTGTGTGTGTGTGTGTGTGTGTGTGTGGTGTGTGTGTGGGTGGGTGGGTGTGTGGGTGGGTGGGTGGGTGGGTGGGTGGGTGTGTGGGTGGGTGGGTGGGTGGGTGGGTGGGTTGAGAGATCTAGGTGAATAATCCAAAAATAATCCATGCTTTTCAAATGCTCAGGAAACAGGTGTATTTATGAGAATAAGAAATAAGTATCATATTCAGTGGCCTAAAAATGCATTTAGACACTAATTTATGCACAGTTATGCCAGGTCACATTTAACACTAAAATCAAAATAAACATATTTTTTTAACTGTAATATTATTGTCATGTGACATCAATTTAATGCCAAATTCTTATTACTAAAATATGGCCAGATGTTTTCTAAATTCATTTCTAAATTGATATAAAAAGACAATGCTTGTAAGATTCTATTTGTATTTTTTTACATTGTGACATCACAGTCATGTAAACCATTAACCAACAAATTCTTATTTTTAAGCCTTTTTATTTATTTTCTAATATATTTTAAAACATTATTAATATAGTAATACACACACACACACACACACACACACACACACACACACACACACACACACACACACACACACACACACACACACACACACACACACACACACACACCACACACACAAAATAATTGTCAGGATTCTAGTTCATGATAGAAAGTTAAAAAGAAGAGCATTTATGTGAAATAGATTTTTTTTGTAACATTATAAATGTTTTTACTGTCACTTTTGATCAATTTGATGCATTTTTGCTGAATAAAAGTATTAATTTCTTTAAAAACAAATTCTAAAATTCTAAACAGTAGTGTCAAGTACACACACACACACACACACACACACACACACACACACACACACACACACACACACACACACACACACACACACAACACTACATATATATATTAACTATAATAATACAATTATATATTTATTTAATATTTCCATATTATTTAATAAGAATAATGTAAAAAATAGTAGGCTACCGGTATTTTGAATATTATTTTTTTTTTCTTTTCATTTTATTATGCATTTCATTTAAACACAAAATGTGTATGTTTATTTTAATATTTTAGTATTTTTAATAAAAAAAGAGAGAAATATTGCAGTAGTAGTTTGAGTAGGCTATTTGAATATTATCTTCATATTATTTAATAAAATAATGAGACATTTTATAATAGCCTTTACAATATTTTATATTATAATATTTGAAGAGTTCAGATGCAAAAGCCTCTAAATGCCATTTGAAATTTTCTTCTAAAATGATAATTTTTATCAAGCTTGTATATTTAAGTTCAATAATTTCACTTAAATGGCAAGAAAAATAACCCATTAATTGTCATTTAAGTGAAATTACTGAATTGAAATATACAAGCTTGATAAAAATTATCATTTTAGAAGAAAATTTCAAATGGCATTTAGAGGCTTTTGCATCTGAACTCTTCATTTCTTATTTTTTTATTGAGTAATTTTTAGATCTTTAAATTATTATTATTAATAGGCTATTGTATAAACATAGGCTATCAAAATATTATAATCACAAAATGTTGGCCAAATCATGCAGGCCTACAAACAAGCACAGCAAACCTGTTTTTTTTTTTTGTTGTTTTTTTACAATAATGCATTTAAATCGCAATCAAATGTTTTCCCCAAATGGTTCAGCCCATGCCTTTTGTGAAACAAGTAGTCTACACTTAATCATAGGCTATATAAGTAGTTATTTGTGGTTTGCTAGTGTCAAATCCTGTTGTCTTTGTGTTAAAAAGGTTTAATTAGCTTACAGTAGTGTGTAAAAAGCTTGAATGAGAGCAAACTTATTTTGAAAGTCGCTAATGAGCGTGTTCACACCCTCGTTGTGTTTCACACACATCCAAAATGTCATCCACATTTAACACACTGACACACACACACACGTGAGCCAATTTGTGTGTGCTCAGGCTCAAATTCACGCTGTCCCTCCCCGCTGTTTCTCTCCACATCTTTCCCCGCTTTCCACTCTCTTCTCGCTCGCTCTCTGAAGCTTTCCTGGTAGAACAGCATGTAACGTTCTCAGTATCACGACACCGGAGTGAGTGTGTGTGTCTCTGTTATTGTGCGCTAACACACAGGCTGTGGCGGAGCGGCTTCATCTCTGGTTGTAAAGCGTGGATCATGTTCTATTTTCAGCTGGTGATCATGGCAGGAACCGTTCTCCTGGCGTACTACTTCGAGTACACGGACACCTTTCCCGTGCACATCCAGGGATTCTTCTGCTTCGATAAGACGTTCTCCAAACCGTACCCTGGACCGGATGAGAGAAGTAACGTGCCGCCGGTGCTCGTCTACTCTCTGGTTGCTGCGATTCCTACTATGATCGTGAGTAGCCTCTGTCTTCCCTTCATTTCTCTGTGTGTTTGTGGGTAGAAGTGAGACTCAATTTTAGCTCGAGTGATAAAGAATGAATCACCACTTCATTATCTGGATATATGTGGGCTACATGTAATGTGGTTTTTGTGTGTGTGTGAGAGAATCCAGAATTCAAAAATGTACAAAACAGGGTTTATTATGTATTGAAGGTTATTTTCGGACTAATCATTTTGTATGTGACATTATTTTCCTAACCCAAACTCTCATTATCATAATGGAAAAAATAATGTAATTCTTATCACCATAATGTGGGGAAAAAATCATAAAGATATAGGACTTTTTTTTCTTGAACACGTTTTGTTATTCTGCGTTGAAACTCTCTTCACGTCCTAAAAGCAATCAATAATAGAAGTGGTCTAAATATTAAAACATCTACATGTATTTTCTGTGGAAGTCTCAGGACCAAAACAATGTTCGTCCAATCATTGCATTCGGTCTGAAAGTTTGGTGCAACAGAATGATCAGATAAACCAGAGCAACCTCTGACCAACAGTAGACAGCAGCTATAACTGGATGTGATGGTTTGTAGGTGCTGGTTTTACTGGTGTCTCCCTGCCACGTTGTGAAGCGGAGGCAACAGATTGTGGGACCACACGGATCTGCCTCCCTCCTTTTTTCC
>JAZAVI010002278.1:0-12053 GCA_036326025.1 Chrosomus eos | reverse complement strand
AAAATCTCGCCTCTCTAGCTTCGATACGAGTTTGGTGCATTTGGGTAGCATTCTCGAGATATAAGCCCCAAAAGATATGCCTTTGAACGGGGTATAATCCCAGCCCCAAACGCCCACCAATACCAGGATGGTCTCGTTCCACAGGGTCGTTTCGAGCACTATCTAAGCTCCGAGTTTCAGAATTTTTCGCCTTCTCTGTTTCTGAGTTAAGTGAAAAAACCAACTTTCAATTCATTCATTTAACAGTATATATGCTGTAAAACCACTTTTGTCCACTAGAGGGAGCAGCGTATTAGACATGTTTTAATCTTTTATCATCTTTCACCCATTGGCTGACAAACAAATGCTTAAAGCTATTTTTTTATTAGTTTTATATTATTACATCACAAAGAAATATGTTAAATGCCTGTGTGTGTGTGTGTGTGTGTGTGTGTGTAAGCATGCATAAGGGGAGTTAACATGGAAAAACTGGTTTGCTTTAGTGAAGAATACTGGTGAAACCAAGTAGTTCAGAATGAAAATGAGCCAAAAAGTAGTCTTCTATGCCTTGCTGGCCATTATGCTTATTAACGTCTTTTACATGTGCATTCATATCTTTAGGCTCTTAAAAATCCTTATATAACTATTACTTTATGACACAATCTTTATTTTGTCAAAGTTTATCAATTCATTTGTTCTAATGCTTCACATAATGGCTAGCCACGTGGTAAATCATGGTAAATAAGCTAGAAACATGGGTAAATCATAGTAAAAAGGTAAATAATGCTGAATCCGGGGTAAATCTTTTCAGAATGTGGTATATCATGGTAAACTATGGTAAATCATGCTAGATTCATGGTAAAATCATACTGGAACAGGTAAATCATGAAAAATAGCACTAAATGTGGTATATCATGGAAAAATCATGCTAAAACATGGTCTATTCCATCTATGATGTCAGTGGTTTAAATGCTTGCTACATAAAACTATATGTCTTTTGATGCTTGTGTGTTTAAAAAAATCTTAAAGGCCTTAACAGCTTGGAACCCCGCTAAATGCTGCTAGCAGCTTTAATTATTTGGTGTTCAAGCACGAAGTGCTGAAAACCTAAATTTTATTGTGCTGATTTTTTATTATTATTAGGTGTTCAAGCACTTTAGTGCTGAAAACCTATTGTAATTGCTATTTGAAAAAAAAAAAAAAAAACACTAAAACGCATCGTGCAGCCCCCAAAAAGTAAGGCCTAGAGACCCTTTAAACTCGCCAGTGGTAGGCCTCAAATATGGGGCAAACCTATCAGAGTATGACCCCGTTTGGCCATAGGTGGCGCTACAGCAACCAAAAGTTTCTATAATTGGCCATAACTCCTCGACCGTTGGGGCTAGAAGCTAGCTTTTTACACCCGCGTAATCCCTGGCTCAAGACGAAAAGATGTATATCTCGGATTTCGATTTGGAGCAAAAAAAATTTGTTATAGCCAATTTTGTCCAAAAACCTACTTTTTCAAACTGTCCCCCGGTTTTTTTGCCCAACGGGAACCCCCCGTGCAGAAAAGTTCTTGGGTTGAATATCAAAATTATCGAAAAAAAATTGAAATTCTGTTTGCTTGGGCCCTAACATGGTCATTTGGAAATGGGCCGTGACCCAAAAACGGGCAAAAGCCTATAAAACCTACAAAAAAAGTCAAAATTCACCAAAAATTGATGAGAAATGTGCATACCATGCTGAAAGGGGCAGCAAGTTTCATGGAGTTGGCAAAGGGGGTATAATCGCAAAAAGGTCTATTGTTATAAGGGGTTCAAGCATTTGTGCGAAAAACCCTTTTTTTAAATTTTATTTTAAAAAAAAAAAAAACCAAAACGCATGTGCAGCCCCAAACCCTTTTAAAGGCCCAGAGACTTGAAAATCGCCCGATGGAGGGGTCAAATATGGGGGAAACCCATCAGAGTAAGACCCCCTTTGGCCCATAGTGGCGCTTGGCCATAACTCCTCGACCGTTGGGGCTAGAAGCTAGCTTTTTACACCAGCGTAATCCCGGGCTCAAGACGAACAAGATGTATATCTCGGATTTCGATTTGGAGCCAAAAAAAAATTTGTTATAGCCAATTTTGTCCAAAACCTACTTTGCAAACAGTCCCTGGTTTTTTTCCCCAAATGGGAACCAGACCAGTGCAGAAATGTTCTCTGGAGTCTGAATATCAATAATTATCGAAAAAAAGTTGAAATACTGCATTTGCTTGGCCATAACATGTCATTTAAGGAAATGGTCCGTGACCAAATACGGTCAAAAGCCTATAAATCCTACAAAAAAAGTCAAAACTTCACCAAAATTGATGAGAATATGTGTCATACCATGCTGAAGGAGCATGCAGAGTTTCATGGAGATTGGACAAAAGGGGGCGCTATAATCGTCAAAAAGGTCTCATTGTTATTAGGTGTTCAAGCACTTAGTGCTGAAAACCTATTGAAATTTTTTTTTTTTTTTTTTTTTTTTTTTTTTTTTTTTTTTTTTTTTTTTTTTTTTTTTTTTTTTTTTTTTTTTTTTTTTTTTTTTTTTTTTTTTTTTTTTTTTCCCCCCCCCCCCCCCCCCCCCCCCCCCCCCCCCCCCCCCCCCCCCCCCCCCCCCCCCCCCCCCCCCCCCCCCCCCCCCCCCCCCCCCATGGGGGGGGTTTTTTTTGGGGGATTAAATTTAAAATTTCAAAAAAGGGTGTTTGTTTCTTGGTAAATGGTTTTAAAAATGGCCCCCCCCAAAAAAAAACAAAGGAAAAAGAAAAAAAAAAAATTTCTCCCCAAAAATTTTGGGGAAAAAAAGGGAGAGAGAGGGGGGAAAAAAAGGGGGGGTAAAATGAAAAAGGCCGTTTTGGGGGCCTTTGGTTTGTAATTTTGAAAAAAAAAAACCTAAAACCTTGGGGCCCAAATTTGGTAATTTGAAACCCCCCCCGTGTGTTTTTGGGGCCCCTTTTGCCCTTTTTCCCGGGGGGTTCGCCCCTTTTAATTGGTTTTCCCCCGGGACCGTTTGGGGGGCGTTTTTCCCCGCGTAACCCGTCAAAAAAAAAAAATGTTAAGGTTTGTTTGGGCAAAAAAAAATTTTTAAAAAAAAACCAAAACCTTTTTTTTAAACAGCCCTTTTTTTTTTTTGAATCGAAAAGCCTCAAAAATTTTTTGGGTCTAATTCAAAAATTCCCCGAAAAAAGGGAAAAATTTGGGTTTGCTTTCCCCTGGTTTTTTGGAAAGGCCCGGACAAATGGCCCCCCTTTAAAAACCCTAAAAAAAAACAAAATTAAAAAATTTGTATGTGAAACCATTAAGGAAGGGGGAAAATTTAAAAAAACCAAAGGGGGCCCAAAAAATAAGAAAAAGGGCCTTTTTTTGGGTGTTAAAAAATTTTAAACCCTTTTTTTTTGGGGGGAAAAAAAAAAAAAAAAAAAAGGCCCCCAAACCGGGGGGGAAAAAACCCCCTTTTACCCCTAAATTTGGGCAAACAGGTATCCCCTTTCCCAAAGGGGGCAAAAAAAAAATTTTTTAAAAACCGGGGGGGGCAAACTTTTTTTTTTAAACCCCAATCCCCTAAAACCAAAAAATTTACCATTTCGATTTAAAAAAAAAATTTGTTTTCCTTTTTAAAATACTTTTAAACTAGCCCCTTTTTTTGCCCCGGAAAAAAGGGCAAAAGTTTTGTAAAAAATTAATTAATATCGAAAAAATTGAATTTTTTTTTTTTTTTTTTTTTGGGGGCCCAAAAAAAGGGTGTTAAAATTAAAAAAAATCCCCCCCCCCCCCAAAAGGGGGCCAAAAAGGTCAAAAAGCTATTTTAAAAAGTTTCACAATGTGAAAATATTGTTTTCATTTGAAAAAAAAAAAAAAAAAAAGATGGCCCCCCTGGCCTAACTTAAACCCCCCGTTAGGAAAAAGGGCCCAAATCGAATCCCCGTTTCCCCTATGGGAAAAAAAACCAAAATACAAATGGCCTAACCCCCCGGGGGTGTTTTTTAAAACCCCAATTTCCCCCCCAAAAAAAGTTACCCGTTTGATTTGGAGCAAAAAAAAATTTTTTAATTGAATTCCATTTCTTGGCCAAAACAGGTCTTTAGGAAAGGGTCCGTGAAAAAAAACGGTCAAAACCCCTATAAACCTAAAAAAAAAGTAAAAACTTTCACCAAAATTGATGAAATATGTGTCATACCATCTGAAGGAGCAGCAAGTTTCTGGAGAGGGAAAAAGGTGGCGCAAAAATCGTCAAAAAGGCTCATTGTATTAGTGTTAAAGCATTTTTAGTGCTAAAAACCTATTGTAATTGCTTTTTGAAAAAAAAAAAAAACCTAAAACGCACGGCACCCCAAACCGAAAGGCCTAGAGATTGAAACCGCCCAATGGTAGGCCCAAAATGGGACAACCTATCAAGTATGACCCCTTTTGGGCCCAAAGGTGGCGCTACACAACCAAAAAGTACTAAATTGGCCATAACCCTCGCCTTTGGGGGCTAGAAGCAGCTTTTACACCAGCGAATCCCTGGCCAAGACGAAAAGAGTATATCTGGGATTTCGTTTTGGAGCAAAAAAAAATTTTTTAAGCCAATTTTGTCCAAAACCTATTTTTTGCAAACAAAGTCCCGGGTTTTTTCCCAAAATCGGAACCAGACCAGTGCAGAAAGGGTTCTCTGGAGTCGAATTCAATAATTATCAAAAAAAAGTTGAAATTCTGCATTTGCTTGGCCATAACTGGTCATTTAGGAAATGGTCCGTGCCCAAAAATACGCAAAAGCCTAAAATCCTACAAAAAAAGTCAAATTCACCAAAATTGAATGAAATTTGTTCATCCCATGCGAAGAGCATGCAGAGTTTCGGGAGATTGGACAAAAGTGGCGCTATAATCGTAAAAAAGGGTCTCATTTTTTATTGGGGTTTTCAAGCATTTTAGTGCTGAAAACCTATTGTAATTGCTATTTGAAAAAAAAAAAAACCTAAAACGCATCGTGCAGCCCAACCAAAGGCCTAAACTTGAAACTCCCCAAAGGTGGGGCCCTAAAATTGGGCAACCTATCAGAGAAAAGACCCCTTGGGCCCCTAGGTGGCGCTACAGAAACCCAAAGTACTAAATTGGCCATAACTCCTCAAAAACCGTTGGGGCTAGAAGCTACTTTTTACACCAGCGAATCCCTGGCTCAAAACGAAAAAGATGAACCCGGGTTTTCGATTTGGAGAAAAAAAAAAAATTTTTTTATACCCAAATTTTGTCCAAAACCTATTTTTTGAAAACTAGTCCCGGTTTTTTGCCCAATGGGAACCAACCAGTGCAGAAATGTTCCTGGAGTCTGAATATCAATAATTATCGAAAAAAAGTTGAAATTCGCTTTTGCTTGCCATAACATGGTCAATTTGGGAAAGGGCCCCCGGACCAAATACGGTCAAAACCCAATAAACCCTACAAAAAAAGTCAAAACTTCACCAAAATTTGATGAAATATGTGTCATAACCATGCTGAAGGACAGCAAGTTTCATGGAGATTGGACAAAAGGGGCCTTAATCGTAAAAAAAGGCCATTGTTTTTGGGTGTTCAAGCCTTTAGTGCTGAAAACCTATTGTAATTGCATTTAAAAAAAAAAAAAAACCAAAAAAACGCATCTGCACCCCAAACCTAGGGCCTAGAGACTTGAAACCGCCCAAAGGTAGGCCCAAATATGGGACAACCTATCAAGAAGACCCCGTTTGGCCCATAAAGGGCGCTACAGAAACCCAAAAAGTACTAAATTGGCCATAACCCCCCTCAAACCTTTTGGGCTAGAACTAGCTTTTTACCCACGAAAACCCCTTTGGGCCAAGACGAACAAGATTAACTCGGATTTCTTTTTGGGAGCAAAAAAAAATTTGTTAAGCCAATTTTGTCCAAAAACCCTACTTTTCAAACTAGTCCCGGGTTTTTTTTTCCCCAATGGGAACCAAAAGGGCAGTTTCCCGGGGGGGGGGGGGGGGGGGGGGGGGGGGGGGGGGGGGGGGGGGGGGGGGGGGGGGGGGGGGGGGGGGGGGGGGGGGGGGGGGGGGGGGGGGGGGGGGGGGGGGGGGGGGGGGGGGGGGGGGGGGGGGGGGGGGGGGGGGGGGGGGGGGGGGGGGGGGGGGGGGGGGGGGGGGGGGGGGGGGGGGGGGGGGGGGGGGGGGGGGGGGGAAAAAAAAAAAAAAAAAAAAAAAAAAAAAAAAAAAAAAAAAAAAAAAAAAAAAAAAAAAAAAAAAAAAAAAAAAAAAAAAAAAAAAAAAAAAAAAAAAAAAAAAAAAAAAAAAAAAAAAAAAAAAAAAAAAAAAAAAAAAAAAAAAAAAAAAAAAAAAAAAAAAAAAAAAAAAAAAAAAAAAAAAAAAAAAAAAAAAAAAAAAAAAAAAAAAAAAAAAAAAAAAAAAAAAAAAAAAAAAAAAAAAAAAAAAAAAAAAAAAAAAAAAAAAAAAAAAAAAAAAAAAAAAAAAAAAAAAAAAAAAAAAAAAAAAAAAAAAAAAAAAAAAAAAAAAAAAAAAAAAAAAAAAAAAAAAAAAAAAAAAAAAAAAAAAAAAAAAAAAAAACCTTTATGCTGAAAACCTATTGAATTTGCTATTTGAAAAAAAAAAAAAACCAAAAACGCATCGTGCAGCCCAAACCGTAAGCTAGAACTGAAACCGCCCGATGGAAAGGCCCAAATATGGGACAACCTATCAGATAGCCCCCGTTTGCCCATAGGGGGCCACAGAAACCCAAAATATAAAGGCCATAACCCCTCGCCGTTGGGGCTAGAACTAGCTTTTTACCCCAGCGAATCCCTGGCCAAGAGAACAGATGTTATCTGGGATTTCGATTGAGCAAAAAAAATTTGTTTATGCCAATTTTTTGTCCAAAACCTATTTTTGCAAACAGTCCCGGGTTTTTCCCCCAAAATCGGAAAAACCCAGTGCAGAAATGTTCTCTGGGTTAAATACAAAAAATTTATCGAAAAAAATTGAAATTCTGCTTTTTGCTTGGCCAAACAGGGTCTTTTAGGAAGGCCCCCGTGCCAAAATAGGGTCAAAACCTTTTAAAATCCAACAAAAAAAGTCAAACTTAAACCCAAAAATTGATGAAAATATGTTTTCTCCCATGCTGAAGGGGGCATGCAATTTTCATGGAATTGGCAAAAGGTGGGCTAAACCAAAAAAGGTCTCTTGTTTATTAGGTGTTCAAGCACTTTATGCGAAAACCTATTTTAATTGCTATTTGAAAAAAAAAAAAAAACCTAAAACGCATCGTGACCCCAAACCGTAAGGGCCTAGAGTTTGAAACCCCCGCCCAGATGGTGGGCCTAAATATGGGAAACCTATCAGATAGACCCCTTTTGGCCCATAGGGGGCGCCAGCAACCAAAAGTAAAAAATTGGCCATAATCCCGACCTTTGGGGGCTAAAAAGCTACTTTTTTCCCCCGCGTAATCCCTGGCTCAAGACAAAAACAAGATGATTCTCGGATTTCGTTTTTGGAGCAAAAAAAAAATTTTTTGTTATAGCCAATTTTGCCCAAAACCCCTACTTTGCAAATAGCCCCTTTTTTTTTTCCCCAAATGGGAAACCAGACCATTGAGAAAGTTTCGGGAGTCTGAATATAAAAATTTTATCGAAAAAAATTTGAAATTCTGCATTTGCTTGGCCAACATGGTCATTTGGGAAATGGCCCGTACCAAATACTAAAAAGCCTATAAACCTAAAAAAAAAGTCAAAACTTCACCAAAATTGATGAGAATATGTGTCATACCAGCTGAAGGAGCATGCAGGTTTCATGGAGATTGGACAAAAGGGTGGCGCAAAAATCGTCAAAAAGGCCATTGTTTTTAGTGTTCAAGCACTTTAGTGCTGAAAACCTATTGTAATGCTTTTTTAAAAAAAAAAAAAAACCTAAAACGATCGTGCAGCCCAAACCTTTTAAAGGCCTAGAGACTTGAAACTCGCCCAGTTGGTAGGCCTAAAATAGGGGGGACAACCATCAGAGATGACCCCGTTGGCCCATGGTGGCGCTACAGAAACCCCAAAGACAAAAATTGGCCATAACCCTCGACCTTGGGGCTAGAAGCAAAGTTTTTTACACAGCGAAATCCCTGGCCAAGACGAACAAGATGTATATCTCGGATTCGATTTGGACAAAAAAAAATTTGTTATACCCAATTTTGCCCAAAAACCCCTACTTTTGCAAACAGTCCCTGGTTTTTTGCCCAATCGGAACCAGACATGCAGAAATGTTCTCTGGATTGAAATCAAAAAATTATCAAAAAAAATTTAAATTCTGCATTTGTTTGGGCCATAAAATGGTCATTTAGGAAATGGTCCGGGCCCAAAAAAAGGGGTCAAAGCCTATAACCCACAAAAAAGTCAAAATTTCACCAAATTGAGAGAATAGTGCATACCATGCTGAAGAGCAGGGAAAGTTTCATGGAGATTGGACAAAAGGTGGCGCTATAATCGTCAAAAAGGTCTCATTGTTATTAGGTTTTTCAAGCACTTTAGTGCTGAAAACCTATTGTAATTGCTATTTGAAAAAAAAAAAAACCAAAAACGCATCGTGCAGCCCAAACCGTAAGGCCTAGAGACTTGAAACTCGCCCAGATGGTAGGCCTCAAATAGGGGACAACCTATCAGAGTATGACCCCGTTTGGCCCATATTTTAAAAAAAATATAAAATTTTAAACCCTCGACCGTTGGGGCTAGAACTAGCTTTTTACACCACGTAATCCCTGGCTCAAGACGAACAAAAGTATATCTCGGATTTCGATTTGGGCAAAAAAAAATTTGTTTTAGCCAATTTTGTCCAAAACCCACTTTTGCAAACTGTCCCTGGTTTTTTGCCCAAATCGGAACCAGAAAACCCTTTCAGAAATGTTTTTTCTGGAGTTGAATATCAATCATTTAGGAAAGGCCGTGACCAAAACGGTCAAAAGCCTAAAAATCCTACAAAAAAAGTAAAAAACTTCACCAAAATTGATGAGAATATGTTCATACCATGCTGAAGGAGCATGCAGAGTTTCATGGAGAATTGACAAAAGGTGGCGCTATAATCGTCAAAAAGGTCTCATTGTTTAAGGTGTTCAAGCACTTTAGTGCTGAAAACCTATTGTAATTGCAATTTGAAAAAAAAAAAAAAACCTAAAACGCATCGTCAGCCCAAACCGTAAGGCCTAGAGACTTGAAACTCGCCCAGAATGGTAGGCCTCAAATATGGGACAACCTATCAGAGTATAAACCCCGTTTGGCCCATGGGTGGCGCTACAGCAACCAAAAGACAAAAATTGGCCATAACTCCTCAAACCGTTGGGGGCTAGAAGCTAGCTTTTTACACCAGCGAAAACCCCTGGCCAAGACGAACAAGATGTAAATTCCGTTTTCGATTTGGAGCAAAAAAAAATTTGTTATAGCCAATTTTGTCCAAAAACCTACTTTTGCAAACTAGTCCCGGTTTTTTGCCCAAACGAACCAGACCATGCAGAAATGTTCTCTGGAGTCCTGAATATCAATAATTATCGAAAAAAAGTTAAAATTTCCCTGCATTTGCTTGGCCATAACATGGTCATTAGGAAATGGTCCGTGACCAAATACGGTCAAAAGCCTATAATCAACAAAAAAAGTCAAAACTTCACCAAATTGAATGAATATGTGTCATCCATGCGAGAGCATGCGATTCATGGAGATTGAAAAAGGTGGCGCTATATCGTCAAAAGGTTCATTGTTATTAGGGTTCAAGCATTAGTGCTGAAACCTATTGTAATGCTATTGAAAAAAAAAAACTAAAACGCATCGTGCGCCCAAACCGAAGGCTAGAGACTTGAAACCGCCCGAGGTAGGCCCAAATATGGGGACAACCATCAGATACCCGTTTTGGCCATAGGTGCGCTACAGCAACCAAAAGTACTAATTTGGGCCATAAACCCGACCTTGGGGTAGAACTAGCTTTTTACACCAGCGTAATCCCTGGCTCAAGACGAACAGATGATTCTCGGATTTCGATTGGAGCAAAAAATTTGTTAACCAATTTTGTCCAAAACCTCTTTTGCAAACAGTCCCGGTTTTTTTTTTTTCCCAATCGAACCAGACCAGTGCGAAATGTTCTTGGAGTCTGAATATCATAATTATCGAAAAAAATTTGAAATTCTGCTTGCTTGGCATAACGGTCATTTGGGAAATGGTCCGGACCAAAAGGGTCAAAAGCCATAATCTACAAAAAAAGTCAAAACTTCCCAAATTATGAGAATAGTGTCAAAACCATGCTGAGGAGCATGCAGATTCATGGAGATGGACAAAAGGGCGCTAAATGTCAAAGGTCTCATTGTTTAGGTTTTCAGCACTTTAGTGCTGAAAACCTATGTAATTGCTATTTAAAAAAAAAAAAAAAAAAAAAAACCTAAACGCTCGTGCAGGCCCAAATCCTAGGAAAGAGACTTGAAACTCGCCCAGTGGTAGGCCTCAAATAGGGCAACCTATCAGAGTATGACCCCCTTTTGGGGGGCCCAAAGGTGCGCTACACAACCAAAGTCTAATTGGCCTACTCCTCGACCGTTGGGCTGAAGCAAGCTTTTTACACCAGCTAATCCCTGCCAAGACGAACAAGATGATATCTCGGATTCGATTTGGGCAAAAAAAAATTTGTATGCCAATTTGTCCAAAACTATTTGCAAACTAGTCCTGTTTTTTCCCAATCGGAACAGACCATGCAGAAATTTTCTGAGTCTGAATATCAAAATTATCGAAAAAAAGTTGAAATTCTGCATTTGCTGCCATAACTGGTCATTTAGAAATGTCTGACCAAATCGGCAAAGCCTATAAATCTACAAAAAATCAAACTCACCAAAATGATGAAATTGTTATACATGCGAAGGCATGCGATTTCGGGAGATGGACAAGTGGCGCATAATCGTCAAAAGGCCTTGTTATAGTGTTCAAGCACTTTTGCTGAAACCTATTGTATTGCTATTGAAAAAAAAAAAAACTAAACGCACGTGCAGCCAAACCGTAAGGCCTGAGACTTGAAACCGCCCAGATGGTAGGCCTCAATTGGGGACACCATCGGTAACCCCGTTGGCCAAGGTGCGCTCAGCAACCAAAGTACAAATTGGCCTAACTCCTCGACGTTGGGGCAACACTTTTTACACGCGAATTTCCCGGCTCAAGACGAACAAGAGTATATCTCGGATTTCGATTGGAGCAAAAAAAAATTTGTTTAGCCAATTTGTCCAACCTACTTTGCAACAGTCCCTGGTTTTTGCCCAATCGGAACCAACCAGTGCAGAAATTCTCTGGAGTTGAATATCAATAATTATCGAAAAAAATTAAATTCTGCATTGCTTGCATAACAGGTCATTAGGAAATGTCCGTGACAAAACGGCAAAAGCTATAAATCTACAAAAAAAGTCAAAACTCACCAAATTGATGAATAGTGTCATACAGTGAAGGAGCAGCAAGTTCATGGAATTGGACAAAGGTGGCGCTTAATCGTCAAAAAGGTTCTTGTTATAGTGTTCAAGCCTTTATGCTGAACCATGAAATTTGCTATTTGAAAAAAAAAAAAAACCTAAAACCATCGTGCAGCCCAAACGTAGGCTAGAGACTGAAACTCGCCAGATGGTAGCCTCAAATAGGGGACAACTACGAGTAGACCCGTTTGGCCAAGGTGGCCTACAGCAACAAAAGTACTAAATTGGCCATACCCCTCGACCTTGGGGCTAGAAGCTAGCTTTTTACACCAGCGTAACCCTGGCCAAGACGAACAAGATGTAATCTCGGATTTCGATTTGAGCAAAAAAAAATTTGTATACCAATTTTGTCCAAACCTATTTTTTGCAAACTATCCTGGTTTTTGCCCAATCGAACCAGACCAGGCAGAATGTTCTCGGTTGATTCATAATTACGAAAAAAAGTGAAATCGCATTGCTTGGCCAAACATGGTCATTAGGAAGGGTCCGGACCAAATACGCAAAACTAAAATCTACAAAAAAAGTCAAAACTTCACCAAATTGATGAATAGTGTCAACCATGCTGAAGGAGCTGCAGAGTTCATGGAGATGGACAAAAGGTGGCCTATATCGCAAAAGGTCTCATGTTATTAGGT
>JAZAVI010002277.1:0-17500 GCA_036326025.1 Chrosomus eos | reverse complement strand
CTTGCGGCTGAATGATTAGCATTTGACTTTTGTTTCCAGCTTTGCGGGGAAAGAGAGAGAGAGAGAAGCGAGAGAGGAGGAGGTGCGAGGGAAGAGAGAGAGAGAGGGAGAGAGACGCGTCGGCGGAGATGAGAGAGTCGGGAGAGAGAGAGAGGAGAGAGAGAGGAGAGAGAGAGAGAGCGAGAGAGAGAGGGCGAGAGCGGGGGAAGAGGAGAAGAGAGAGAGAGATGAGAGAGGAGAGAGAGAGAGAGAGAGAGGAGAGAGGAGAGAAGGAGAGAGCGAGAGGAGAGAGATGGCGAGAGCGAGAGGAGAGAGAGATAAGCAGAGAAGAGAGAGAGAGGGAGGAGAGAGAGAGGAGAGGAGAGCGAGGGAGAGAGAGGAGAGAGGGGAGAGAGGAGATGAGAGATGAGGCGAGAGAAGAGGGCGAGAGAGAGAGAGAGGGTTGAGAGAGAGGCGAGAGGCGAGAGGAAGAGAGAGGAGAGATGGAGAGAGAGAGAGAGAGAGAGAGAGGAGAGATGCGCGAGAGAGCGAGGACGAGAAGGAGGAAGAGAGCAGAGGAGACGTAGAGGCGAGAGAGAGAGAGAGAGAGAAGTGAGAAGAGAGACGAGACGAGAGAGAGAGAGAGAGAGAGAGAGAGGAGGAAGTGCCGAGGAGAGAGAGAGAGAGAGAGAGAAGGAGAGAGAGAGAGAGAAGGAGAGCGGCGGAGAGAGAGAGAGAGAGGCGGAGAGAAGCGGCGAGAGAGAGGAGAGAGAGAGAGACGAGGCGAGAGAGAGAGGAGTTGTGCTACCTGACGAGTTCAGGATGTTGCTCGCATATGGGATAGAGTGACCTAGTTACAGTACTCTCAAGGAGGAGAGGAAAGTGGTGGTGTCTGTCTGTATCTTTCCCCCCTCCTGAGCGATGAGGAGTGGAGTGTGGTGTAGAAGAGTACTAGGGGTGTTACGTGTCTGTCAGGGACATGGTGGTGCGGCCTGGTCTCTACAGTTTGCCACAGGGTGGCAGTGCCCCTGGGGTGGCTCATTGAAATATTTTTAGGATTATCTAAAGCAAGATTGACTGCAGGACTTCTACACTACTGTTTCAGAAGCACGGTGGCTCTGTGCGCCTCACAGCGTGTTGCCATCCAGTAAGAAGGTCACGTTTTGAGCCCTCGGTTTTTGCTGTTCTCCCCGTGTCAGCGTGGGATTCCTCCAGAATCGCTTCCGGATTCCTCCGTCCCCCTAAACCGTTCAAAAGTCATGGAAGGTTTGGTGGATTGGCTATTGTGTGTGTGAGTGACTGTTGTGGGTTGTGTCAAAAAGGAATTTGGCGTAAAACCTTCCCACATAAATGTGTTGTGTGGATAATTCGATGACGTGGACCCTGCCAATGAACGGGAATAACGCCTTATTCTGTTCAAAACTTTGAGTGCGGTTAAGTTTTTTTAAAATGTTTGTGAAAGAAATCATTTATCTTCAGGATCAATAACCTTATGCTAAACCAAGGCTACATTTTATTTGATCAAAATTACAGTTTAAACAGTAATATTTTTATTATATTTTCTATTTTAAATTTATATATATGTTTTTTTTTAACTATACTGTTTTTGTATGTTGTATTTAAATAGTAGTCAAAATTTACTAAATTATTAGATATTAAGTTGTAAATATGCATTATACTATTTTTTATATTTTTAAAAATGTGTATTATCATATACATTTATATGTTAATATGTAATTTACATGTTTTTGGCATAATTACATTTTAAAAAGAACCTCATTCATTTGAAAGGCACGTATTGAAATGTAAAAAAAAAATGTAAATCTCTTTTACTGTAACTTTTGATTTATTTAAGGCTTCTTTGCTAAATAAAAAGTATTTTAATTACTTAAAAAACATATTTTTTTTACTGACCCCCGCCAATCCAAGTTGGAAACCGCAGTATGCATTTTAATATGTTTATTTTAAAATATTATTTTTATTGAGGGTGCCAGTGGGATAAAGTTTTTCTAATATGTCTCAAAGAAACTTACATTTCCGCAACTCCAGAGTGATAAAAATGTCATAAAAATGTCAAATTACACAATGATTAGTGTTATATTGCCAGAGAGTTTCGCCCAGTCTTGGTAGTGAAAAAGGAGAAGAAGTATTACATGAAAGTGCTTTGGGGAATGCTTTATTCTGGGTTAAAGTCAACATGATTTACCTCATTTGTCACAAACAGACTCACTAGTATTTTCTTTTAGGATCTTAATTTCCAAAGGGTAACTTTAATGAAACCCTGACATTTTTCACATTAAAAACCACTAACAGCACAAGTAACAGAAATACAAACCCATATTAACTCTAAATAACATGGTATTAATGTTCCAAACAGCTCCACAACTTGCACAGAGTTACTATTTTACCGAATACAGTATCCAATGATTGCTCCACGATAGTGGAGCAGCAGCCGATATTTCCATGAGTGCTGGTTGCCCATTTGTTGCTGTTCATTGCAAAATTTTTTTTTTAAAAAAAAATAAAATTCCATAAAGTTTGGAGCCAAACTCAGGGAAGGTGTGAAATTCTAAAGGGTTCAAACAACTCTGTCCTAAGATGGGACATCTATAGTGTTGGTGTTGTAGAAGTAAAGTGAAGGGTAAAAACTGTGTCCTCAGACTGATGTTTGCCTGCTAATACCTTGCCTCTTTATTTTTGTCACTGCTATTCCCTGAATTTCCCTGATGGTGTCATAATGCGGCTTGAGGGAACAGTGCTCTTGTTCAATGATAGTTTCTCAGATGCAGGACCAATGGCGGTTCACCCTGCCATTGATTGGATGGATCCGTGGGACAATTCGTTTCCTCAGAGCAGCCAAGACAGAGCCCTTACCATGGCAACATGGACAAAGCAAGTGAGACCTGTGAAAATTTCTACATCATCACTGAATACTATTATTAATTGATTCATCGACGTCTTTGTCTGTTCTTCGGTGTGCCAGTACTTTTATGTTATTATTACAACAATTCACTGTAACCTTTAACCAAGTGCATTCAATGGAACTTTTCAAACCCCTGGAATCAATTTACTCTGGATTCAAAAAGGACAATTGCTAGCTAATATATAGGGGTGGCAATGAAACTGAAACATGATACCAATATAGTAGTGGAGGTTTCACGGCAGTATGCGCGGCATGGTGGACAAGTTTCCATTACAATTTACATTCCATCTGTAAGAGCAAATGTGAAGGTTGAATTAGAGTGAATAGACACCTGTATATACATATTGCAATCCTACCTAACAATAATGGGAGGCAATGCCGCATACCACCATGCTGGATGAACCTCATCAAAAGTGAGGTTAACTGTCTGCAAAAGGAGGCCTACCCATACTAAAATTGTGTTTTTAGTTTTCAATGTCCAACCCCTGTTGTGAGATATCAATGCAAAATTAATTAACAGTTCCCTAAACATTAAGGTGTGTAATTTTACTAACCTTATGATTGTTTAAACCTGTATGACTCACTGACTTTCTTTCTTTTCTTGTTTCTTCAATGAATACTCAAAGATATGTTTGTTAATAATTCTTGTTCCCAAATAGAATGGAAAGACCTTAAGCCAAAATTAAAGTCTTCTGACAGCAATATATCTTTGTATGGGGGAAAACATAAATTTAAGTTACTCATGATTCTAGCCATGAAACACTAAAAGCAGCGTGGACTCTTGTTGGTTCCACAAGAGAAAAATGAGAGGTTTGAACAACATGAATGTGAGTAAATGGATGACAGAAATTTCGTATTTTGGGTGTTATAATCCTTAGAATTAAATATTAAAACTAATACCGTATCTATGTATGGTGGGCTTCCTTTAAAGGTTAAGGTTTTTCAACCAAAAAATGAAGATTAGCTATGTCATTATTTACTCCCCACACAAGTTGTTCCAAAACCTGTATGAATTTCTGTTTTTCTGCTGAACTTAACATAAGGATATTTTGAAGAATGTCAGTTGATGGATCCCATTGATTCCAGTATATTTTTTCTCATACTATGGAAGTCACATGTTGGTTACCATATTTCTTCAAAATAGCTTCTGTTTTTTCAGGCAAAAGAAAGATTCCATACAGGTTTCAACAAACATTTGGGGAGTAAATATAACCGAATCTTTATTTTTGGGTGTGAAAATAGTTTCTTCAAGGTGGGGTCAATCTAGCAAAATCTTGTGCACAAAACAAAAAAGATCCATTGGTCTATTGTTAAAAGGGGTCATGAACTGGCTTTTTTAACTTTATTATATTGTTGTCTGAGTGTAAACTTATGACGTTCGCTTGGTTTTTGCATTCACAAACATAAAAATGAATAGTAATCGCTATTTTCTACCTAGTTTTGAGCCTAGCTGAAAAAAACGCTCGGTTTTTATGGGGCGTTTCAGCACTGAAGAGCTTGGAAGTAAAACGACCCCCACACTGCTGTGAGTGGATAACCGTTTTGATATTATAATGTGTTTCAACTTCACCCGTCGATGCTACGTGGGGGAAATTGTGTGGGAAAACGTCCAATGTTGTAATGGGCACCGGAATGATTCGCCATACATGTGTCGACCCAGAGTCCAAGTGTTGTATAATTCCTGTCAGATCCAATATAGACGGCACACACCGTTCTTTACCCTTAAATTAAAAATAATTTTTATTTTTAATTGGTCTGAAAATTCCAGTCTTGTTTACAAAACAATCCTCAGTGAAATGAAGCGGAAAACAGAGATGGACAATGTTTTTTACCTATCAGCTGGAGTGGGAACGTCTGAAAAATAAGTTTATCTATGCCACTCCTATTGGAATCCAGAGGGAAGCTTATGCAAACGACTGTCTTCTTCCACAACCAGCCACTGCACAATATTTTGTCTTGCTCGGTAGCTCGATCCGGTTTGTCAATCAGAGGTAGGCCCTGATTATTTAGCTATGTATGCGTGAAAATGCTGCGAATCGGTGGGCGGGGCTACACGGCCTGTGTTGAAGTAGGCGGTTGATGTTTCTGCGGGGGTGGTTATGTTTATCCTCTTGACGTCATATTTCCCCACTTTGAAAAAACGAGGCGTTTGCTGAGGTGGTGTCAATAAAAGCATTTATTTGGACTAAACAAGTACGTTTTTCCGTTTATGAAAATACAGGAATATTCTTCTATAATATGATGACCTCTAGATGGTCAAAAGCTAAGGAAAAAATTTGCATATTCTCAGTTCAGCCCCACGTTTTAATTAGTGTAGCAGATGTATGAAACCGAGTTCAAACAGTAGTCACCTTTAAAGCAAGCTGATGTCTGTGGGTTCAACACGAAAAAATTTTACGTGATCAACTGAACCCAATACATTTATTCTGCTTGTAAAAAATCTTTTCTTTCCACGAATTCCTTTCTCAGTGGACTGTAAATTTTTTTTGCCAGTAATATGGAAATGACTTAATAAAAATTAAAATTAATAAAACTATTTTTTTTAAACAGTTGTATGTAACCTTTCTATATATTTTTTTCTTTTTTCCATGTGTTGTTGCTAATAAGCGGTAATTAAAAGCAGACTGTACTCTATACTCACCAAGGTCAGTCAAGAGGGGAATAAGTTCGGCAATTATCTGCATAAAGAAACACTCCCCTCAGCACTAACCTGCAAGAGAGAGAGATCCTATAATCCCATCGTTCACTTATATCCCTCTTGCTTGAGATGTTTAGACCAGTTTGTGGAATTTATTTGTTCCATGTTATCATTTTTAATAATTTAATGAAGCAACATTTCAGTTTGCAAGCAGATTAAAGAAATATTGTAGTTAGACATGTCCGTTGCAGTGCCAGAGCCAAGCAATTTGGAGCAAGCACCCTTGAGCAAAATCATTTCAACAGTATGTTCAATTTTTACATTCTGACATTGTGGAAAGTTATCAACACATAAACTTAATGTATTAATTTGAAAATCTAGTACCTATATATCGCAGGGATCTATAGAATGAGGTCTTCTCATCTGGATTGAAATTTCTGTCATCAGGAGGAACAAACTAAAGACTGTCACCACGCAGCGTTGCTTCCTCTCTATGAGAGAGACGTACTTGCATGATAGAGTTATCGATCACATGGGAGATTCATATAAACTCTTATCTGCGTTCATCACCCCATAGAGTAGGATGTTGCAACATCTTATCCAATAACAAAATCAATACCCACAACTCCTCGCCTCCCCAATGACAGCCATTAACGATGAGATGTAGGCTGACGGTGAAACGTCTACCTCGACAGTCGTCGTCAGTAGGACTCTTTGACTCAGTCCTGCTCTGAGTTTCAACCCACAGGTGTGAATCAGTCATATGAGACTGTCACACAGGCATTTCAATCCCTTCTGCCACCCTGGGACACGCCCACGTTGCCCAGGGAGAGGATTTGATTGGCTTCCTATATTTCAAGCACTTCTTTTACCAAGAAAGGGATCAATGCAGAATGGAGAGACACTTTCTCAAAAACGGAAATTCCAGGAAATTCAGTTTCTTGACTTTGGCTCCGGCTCCGGTCTGCTGTGGGTTGATTTCTCCACGGCTGTCGGTAGAGTGTTAGAGATTGAGCCAATCAGGTTGTTCATTAGAATCGAGCTAGTTCAGTCTGCGCCAGGATCACCAAGTATCATTTGCTGTTACTACGGAAGATGCAGTGGGAAGCTGATCACTTAGGAAAGATAAGACAATCTTGATTGCAACCCCATGTTCAATATTAAAGGGATACTTCCGGTATTTAACATTTTAAAGTCTATTTTATTGTGTTGTTTTGGATGAACTAGAGTGGGGATGGACTTAGAAATTTTGACGATGGGTCCTGTCTCGGAGTTTTTGACTATTTAGGAATAGCCTCTGAGTTGCTTCAGAGTGGTTGTCTGACGATGCATCTGAAAACATGTCCTACTAAAACAACACTTAACTCATTAGCTCTCAAAACTGCGCTGCAACTCACCGAGTGATTAGTGGTGTGCAGTTGATGGATTAATAACAAAATATATCGGCGCAATGTATGCTTTCTAAATCCGTGTTATGTACTATGAGTGGAACGATTATTTTCAGTATCCTCACAACCGCGTACAAACTTTGCCGCTCAATATTGAGTCTGAAGCGATAGCACCACTCCCGACCACTGATGGGGGACCAAACCCCCCACTTTGCCGCAGTTGCTCTGCTCAGCTAGCCTATGAGAGACGGAAGAACCGATGGCGCAAAAGACTACAACCAAAATGTTAAAACAGACCCCTTTCGGTATCCAAGTTTAGCGCAGTATATCAAGAGCACTGAGTCCTTCAACTGAATCATGTATTTTAAAAAATGGCAAATAAAACACGACTGAAAGTGTCTTTCACTACGCTACTTGTTTTGGATCATCAACGTAACACCATAAATCACTCGGGTGAGTTGCACAGTTGTTGAGGCTTAATGTTAAGTGTCTGTTTTAAGGAAGGTTTCAGATGCTCTTAGGACAACCACTCTGAAGCACCCAGAAGCTATTAAATAGTCAAAAAGTTCGAGACGGTGCCCATGTCAAGATTTAATGATAAGTGGTCTTGCTGGGTTGCGTTTTTTTATTAAATAAGGGTAAATAAGGTACCCAAAGGTGTGTTCACTTTTGAAAAGGTAATGCCCAGTGACAGCTTTTGCACCTTTTTTTTGGAGTGTATTAACATAAGCTTCTGTCGCTTTGGCATAGTGTGGTCATTATCCTAAGGTTCAGAAAAGACAACCATGGTCAGTTATATCAAATTCAGGGTGTTTTTTATGTTTTTTTTATATTAAAAAAGATGGTGGCATTTTTAAATAAGGGTAGTACTGGTAATATAATTGTATTGTGTAATATTTTATAAGTTTCTATTTTTAGCAATACAAAATATGCATTTTCTGAATGGTTTCAGACCTTGGGCCCTCTGTAGTTAGAGAAACAAAATATATTGTTTGTGGTTCATCTTACATTTTTTTGACACAGCACACGTACAGATGCACACAAGCTTAGGCCATGCAATCCTCTCTCTCTCTCTCTCTCTTCTACTCTCATGGTGTTCTCAGTTTTGGAAGAGAAGTGGTGCGTGTTGGTATGTGAGGGGGTTACGGCAGGAAAAGTCTCTTGGGCTGAGAGCACTTTCGGTTGGTTGTTGTCTACTTGTGTTCCCGGTAGGGCCTGCCCGGAGCTCAGTGAATAGAATCAGTGCACTTGACTGTATCCAAGCAAACCATTCATTAAAATACTGTCGACCCTGCATTGGGTCTGTGGAGTCTCAGTCAGAGATGTGTGCTAGTCGCGTACAGAGTAGTTACGAACCAGTGAATTACCGAAAAAAAAAACATGTCCCACAGGAGCTCTGATGAAAGGCTGGTCATGGCATTAAGCAAAGATTTCATAAAAAGGGGTTTTTTCAAAGTTGTCCTTGGCAAAATTGTGACTTTAAAAGGGAGGTGATCTGAGGCAGTTGGTGTTTTTCATGTTTTGTAATATACCGCATTTTTCGACAAAAAATATCTTGAACAGCTGCGAGGGGTTGATTTTACAGTTCTTAAGCAGTAATAACTGGTTGTGTAATTAACGCTCCATCAAAAAAAATTGCTGGTGGCTGTTGAATAATTTTTCTGTGAAAAAACTCTGAGGAAAAAAAAAACCAGATAAAAAATTAAACCAAAAACTCCAAACCTCTAGGTTTCGAGACAACAGACTGGGGCTCACACAGGTGGTGCCGAATCCCTTGGTGCCTGATTGAAATATAGCAAACCAAGAAGACTCCTCCTGGTTCCTGCCATCAACTTTACATGCGTTGAAAAATTTGAAGTGCTTTGAATTATTTATGATTGCCCTTGGCCATATTCCCAAGATAGAGTGGACAAAGGGAAACTGCCTTTAGGAAGGACTGGAAAACCAGAACACGGACTGGAATAACATCCTTGGGCGTTTGGGAAAGAAATGTGATGTGACGAAGAAAGATGTGAGAAGAACGATATGGAAAAATAACAATATGCAAGGTGAAAGGAAGGTGGAAACCAGAAAGATAAATAGGATGAATATTGTTGGGTATTTGTTTGACCAAAAATTCCCAATCTACATACGACTGAATTTTTGGCGAGTCAAACAAGTCAGAGGGACAGTATGAGGTAGTAACAGAAAATTACGGAAAAAAAACATTGAGCTTTCACTGAACCAAGAAACTCCTTTAATTGAAGATAATATTTAAAATAAGTAGGAGGTTTTTAAACCTTCAAGAACTTTTTTCAAAAGACAAGCTCTTCTTTGAGAGTATGGGAATTCATGAATTGTATTTGTAAAACCATCTGGGATTTCCGGGGGAGAAATTGTGATCCCCTAACTTCTGATCTGTCGTTTTGATGTTTTATTTGAAGTCCTCTTGCTAATGTACTGTGTTGTGTTGGTTATTGTGTCTTGTTTACCTACTCGTTCAAGTAATTTAAATACCCTTTTGTTCCTTTAGCGTGTTGTTCAAGATTCTTGATTTTAATAAGCCACACACGTTATAGAATGTGTCTTGGTTCCTTAGTTCGGTCTTTTGGTTTTTGTACTTTGCTTTGGGGAACAAAGATTGTACTGGGGTTCAAACTTCTATTTCATTGGAGACCCTTGGACAAAGACTAAATTAAGAGGGTATATGCCTCCAATGGACATTAAGGGCAATAACTAATGGGTTTTGTTCTCCAAGTTTGCCTTTAAACAATTGGTAATTAATGGGGGATGGCGGTACTCCTGGGGGCATGACCAAGTGCTCACGGACCATTGCAGAGGAGCATCAAGTAGTGCCTCATCAATCACTCCAGAGGTCAAAACCCATCAAAGCAAACCATCCAGCTTTATCAGAGTGGAGAGAAGGAAACTACAGATATCTCTGCATACTCGATGAAGAGTATGAGCGGAAGTAAACATGCACACACTTTGCATCGCGAAGCTCACCAGGTGGCCATTTGTGGCTCCCTAGCCACCATCGCAGGGCTTCTCATACAATGAAGAGATGGGACAGCTGACAGGTGGACAGTGGGCAGGCATCAGGTTCACTCCCGCATGTTATTAAGACTACCCTCAGACTGACTTCATGTCTGGTGTACAGAGGGAAGGGACATCTAGACTATTGACATGCTGGCGCTTAACGGGTCCATGGGAAGATCCTATCGGAGGAGGACAAACAAGTGGAAGACGGGAAAGTTAATATGATGGCCTCATTAACGACTGCCACATACACGGATGGAAGTAAGGTGCCACCTGTGGAGGAAAGTGTGCAGTCCCTTAAGGGCTTATACTGCATTCGGCCATCAAACAGCCGTGTGAAGAGGAGGGTCCAATGGGAAAAATCACTGATGATGTGCGCAGCATAGCATCAGATGTATATTATAGATCATTACACTTAAAAAATACATTGAACTGTTATTTATATGAAATACATATATATTTCAGACATATGTTGGCCCTATTGTAATATTGAATTGATGGAAAACTTGTTTGAGTGACATGTTGGAAACCATGAGCAACAAACACAAACAGTTTCTTTCCTTTTAAATCTTAAATCAACATTCAGCTATGGGGATAGTAGAGTAGTGATGTCACAGATAACAATTTAACAATAAATGAAAATGTTACGGGGTATGTGTTTAATTCAAGAGACTGGTAGTCGTTGCACTATTTTTATTGGTATTGCCAATTATTAATTTGTGAGGAATTTTAGACTATTCTTAAGGGACGTGCATTTATATTTTAATTAAGTGTATATTTTATTATATGCTAAAAAAGTCATGCATTAATTTATTTATAAAGGTTTTCTTTCAAGATCCTCCTATACTGCACTCTGGTAGACATTTACATGTGGAGATGAAGGCCCCTGATGTAGTTGCATCACCTTGATTTAATATTAGTTTGATTGATGGCATTGATTGCACCCTGTGGTGTTATGAGTTGTGCTGTGATGAATGCCCTTTTGTTCCCTCATTCTGGACAGCTTCTATGTCTTCTATAAAATGGAATAAGCAGAAGTCTGGTGTCAAAACATTGAGCGTGATGACTGTCCATTTAGGAGACGGCTTGTTCATTCAAAAACGCTTCTCCGTCAATGGTGACAGCAGTAGAGATTCTTCAGTTTGTACCTCTCTGAAGCTTACATCAATGCTTTTACAAAAGCCAAGTTATAGGGAAAATCTTTATTTGGATAATGGTTACAGTGGTAGACCCATCTGTCCTTCAACAACCGCTATAAAGGTGGTCAGGACTTGTTTTGGTGGGTTGACAGTAAAGGGCATTGAAGATTATTTTAGTAGGCCTAATTTTCATACAGTCATACTCTCTAATGGGTTACATATACCTGGGTGTGTGTGCTTGGATTAATTAGTGTATTAATGGGAAACATCTTGCTTGAGGCAAGGAATAGTTACATTTAAAAACCACATATATTAAATCCATTGTCACGTTTTAGTTCATGATGTATTGTCCAATGTTTAAACTGACAGCTGTATTTGTGGTTTAATGTTAAGGAGAGCATGGCTGCTCTTCCCCAGCACTGCGCTGGTTTGTCCAGCTCTGCAGATTTAATAAGGTTTATCATTCTAAAAATAACCTGTCCATTTTTCTTCAGTCATATACACCAATGAACATATACTCAAATATATCATCCTAGTTAAAACACTCACAGTGCAATGAACTACACATGCATAAATGCATAGGATAAAAGGAACAATGAAGTTGCAAGGTTGTTATGTCTTTCTTTTATGCTGATTTATGGCTGAGTTGACCATATAATTATTGTGGCCAAATGTAATTTTGCTAGTAAAGACATTTTTTTTTATATTTCAATTTATTTAGTTTCAGCTGTGTAGAATGAATGACGTCTCCTGCTTCTTTTGATTTATTCTTGAGCAAAAGATCCCTGTAATTTCACACATTTAGCTTCTAAACCGGATCTCAAATTATGCTCAGATTTGCCAAAGGAACCCAAAAATTGCAATCAAAGGAAATAATATTAACGCAAACATTTTTCTGACCAAAATCCATAATAGGTGTTATTTAGTATTATATAATACTATTATGGTGTTTATGATAGAAGTTATGAAATAAGTTTTCAATTAGCTTGGGGGTAACAATAACCATCACTGTCATTTCATTAAGACCCAATTATTTGGGCTTTTGCTATATATTAATTGTCTCGGTTTGTTAATTCCTCCTATAACAAGAGTTTTAGGAGAACATTTAATGGCCAACTTAATATTTAAAAACGAGAATCCAGTAAGGCCTTAGGGCTATGCAAAATGTTCCTTTGGGTTCATTGATCCCTCATGTTGGGGGGACGCCAACTGGCTTAATTACAGTCTAATTTAATCCTCAATCTGCCATCAAAGGAATAAAAATGAAATTATTAACAAAATATTGGAAGGGTGTTCTGGGAATTTGGCCATATTGGGATCCATAAGGGCCTATTTTCGTAACGCCAATAGGAATGTAGATTAAAGCTAGATGCCAAATCAAATCAACTTGATTGTTATTTGTCTGATCACGGCCAAGATTTTGAAACACAGCTCTACTTTAACTACATTGGCACGAGATCCTACAAGAGAAGACAATGGGTCAGCTGATAAACTATATGAACAGCTGGCCCTCGTCGCCAAAGTAAACAATTAAAAACCAAGGGGTTGCGAAGAGTCGTAGAGGATAGAAAATGATTTAGCTTTGCTATGCGTACAGTGATGGTTATTGTGTGGTGCAGAGCATTTTAAGATCTTTAATAATGTCTGTGTGCTAACTTATGTGCAGCATAGTTTTACACCGGCAATTTACCCGTGAACACAATCGCTCGTACGCCATGGCACAACACACACACACACACACGCACGCACGCACGCACGCACGCACGCACGCACGCACGCACGGACGCACGCACGACGGCGACGCACGCACGCACGCAGCACGCACGCACGGCACGCACCACACACACCACACACACACCAACACACACACACACACACCACACCACACACCACCCACACACACACAACACACACACAACTACACACCCAGCCTAGACTACAAGCAGTGAAGCTAGTGTCTCTAATTAAAGGCACCCATTTCAATATTGAAGGACACTTAAGCATTCCAATAGTCAGCCTTTTGTGTGTGTGTGTGTGTGTGTGTGGTGTGTGTGTGTGTGTGTGTGTGTGTGCTTGTGTGAGTGTTTCAGTGTGTTGTTCTCTCTGATTGGGAGAAATGTAAAACACAGCCTAAGCCATACACAGTTTGATGTGACATTGAACCACCGTCCTTTCACTTCAGTTTCAAGCTCACATGCGTGACTGGAACACTCAGTTCGTGTTTAAATCATTCATATTTCTGTATTTCTGTTCTTGAGGTTAAACATCGGACCAAGTCTATCTTGTAAGGGAATTTGGAGAGGAAGACTAGTCAATAGGCACATAATTTAGTAAGCTCTTTTGTTTAAAGTTTATCTATTGTTTCTGGTTGATTTTGCAAACCTTTCAGTTCCAAGGCTTTTCTCGTTTTAAATCATGTCTGATTTATGCTTCCATATACTAGAGGTGTATTTTCACCTCGTATCAAAGCTTGATTTGTCACTGTAAAAGTTGTGGTTGACATAAATAATACTTTTGTGGCGTTGAAGTCTTGCAGTTGTGACCACATGCTGTTCTCCATCTAAAACAGCATGCATTGTGATTTGCATGCAGCTTTAATGAGGCTTACTACCTAGAATATTTGTATTTTACAAAACAATTCATTCCAGTAGCACAATGGCACAAGAGGGGATTTTTAGGGGAGGTCGGGACTCGTGTTGTGCTACCAACGGCACCGGTCATGGGGTTCGGATTCTGCACCATAATTTATACATTTAAAGGAGTAGTTCACTTTTAAAAAAACTTTTTGCTGCTAATTTACTCACCCCCATGTCATCCAAGATGTCCAGTCTTTCTTTCTTCAGTCGAAAAGAGAAATTAAGGTTTTGGATGAGAGCATTCCAGGATTTTCTCCTATTATGGACTTCATGGGAGCCAAAGGTTTTTGGTTTTTTTCAAGGGACCAAAAGAGAGTGTTCAGTTGCCGCAGTGCCAGCTTCAAAGGGCTTTAAACGACTCCAGACGATGAATAAGGGTTTATCTAGGACCCTCGAGTCATTGACTCAGAAAAAAAAGATTTGTTACTTTTGATGAACGAGTTTCCGAACAGGACAGTCACGAACGCTCATCCGAAAACAGAGCAAGGCGAGCATTTGTGCTTAAAAAACTTAAACTTTGTTATTTCTTTTTTAAGATGAGCCGAATTGGTTTCGCTAGATAGACCCTTATTTATCGTCTGATATCATTTAAAGTCATTTGAAAGCTGCACTGTTGAAACTGTCTTTTAGACCTTGAACCGTTTGGCTGTCCCCAGATGAAGAAGTCCCATTATATGTAGAAAATCATGGATTGTTTCATCTCAAAAACCTTAATTTCTTTTCGACTGAAGAAAGAAAGACTTGGACATCTGGGATGACAGGGGGTGAGTACATTATCAGCAAAAGTTTTTTAAAAGGTGGAATTACTCCTTATGTGATATCTTGAACTGTAAGTTGTTCCCTTATCGAAAAAGGGAACTCGCGATGCGTCGGAATGACGCGGGGAACGCATCCAGCGTGAATGCGTCGAGCATCTATGTCAACTAGTCCAATGGAAAGAGAGGAATGAGCCGTCACGGGCGGGGGGTGCGTCATGACCCAGGCTGGCACATCTGCTGCAACACCGGCAGTTAGCTTCTGTTGCCTCAACGCAAGCGATCTGTGTTATACTGTCTCTGTCTTATATTATTGTTTGTTGTTGCAATCTATTTGGGAAACGTTATATGGCGAACCAAATGTACATACATGTGTGCACTCCCTGCCCACGTTATTTTAACGGATGGGGGATTACACACAAGCTTTGTGTCATTGGTTGGGAGTGAGAGATGCTGTCTCAGCCTTTGAGGGGGCTGCGTGCCAACACTGTGAAAATGCTACCGTTTAGCATGCTCTGCTCTCGCCTGTCCACTCTGTATGATATGGGCAGGCGCAGCGATCCTCAGGGATCAGGGCCCGCGTTTGCCGAGGCAGCCGCGGAGAATGCATTCCTGGGGATCGCAAGAAGGATTTTTCAGAGGGGTTGGAGCGGGTTGAGGCCTTTTCTTCTTCCTTACCCGGGAAGGATCCAGCGCTATCTCCCCGGGTGTCGGAAGCGCGCTCTGCGGTTTCTTCCGCCCGGGGAGAGAGAGCCCTTTTTTACTTCATGCTCTTCCTCCGAGGATGGTCTCTGTTATGGTATGAGAGTGAAAAAGCCACCCACACTGTTGATTTAGATTCGCCATATCTATTTCTCCAGCATATGATTGAGCTGTGTGGAGGTTATGTCCCCGCGCTGTTAGAATTAAATATTAATGGCAGCTGAGACAAAGGGAACGCTCGTTCCTATAAACAAATTAGACGAGTGTGTCCTTATATCTATCACTTATCTCCACCGAGGGCTTCCTCTTTTTTCCGCCGTGATTTACACACTGATTATCTAAATTGTTGAATAAACCGTATTTCATCTCACTTCTGTTTCAGCCCTCACGTTATGTTTATTCAATAGATAAGAGGGTTGAAAGAGTAAGGTTATGTATGATGCCCACCGGCTGAACAGAATATAGAAAACATTAGCCCAGCTATTTTTCACCCTGGTTCCGCATCGTCATTAAAGCCTCTGCTTTGCCCACTAAGTCTTTTTTTAAAATAAACTACTGTGGTTTAATGGGTAACAGCTTATTACGGGGCCAGGCAGGTCAAGCTGGAAGAATGTTTATTACAAAACTATGGCATTGCTCCAGGGCTTAATCAGGTTGATCTGCTGGTGGGGATTCTGGAAATAGTGAATATGAGCTTCGGGTCTCTTCAGCGACGCTTTTCCATAGGTGATGCGAAGAAGACAACGGCTTCAAAAATAAAAAGGTCCTGATGTTTCATGCATCAGGCCTGTGAGGGGCAGCCCGACCGAAAATAGGGGTGTACAAACCCCATTTTAGGTTTCCCGTTTCATTTTGCGGGTCCTCACGAGGGCCCTTTGCCAACCCTCCACCCTTGGTTGGGTTCAGGGCGCAGCGGTCTCCAGCGAGTCGCTGATGCCCATGCTTTCGGCACAGCATCGGTTTTTGCGCCCCTCTTTAGGGGGGGGTTTTTGAAACAGCCAGTTCAGGTAGTTCCTTGGGCCCTTATGTTTAGGGTCCAGGATAAAACGTCTCGGGGAACACCCGGGGACCAAACCTTGGGGGTGGTTCCCCCTTTGTAAATTTTCCGGCAGCGTGAAAGTTCTGCCGAATATTTTCATTGGGTCCTGTAAAATTGTAGAGAAAGGATACAGAATCCGTTTGGTTTTTCGTCCCCCTCGTTTTCAACGGGGTGGCCCACAGTGGGCATCCCCAGCAGGCTTTCCCCCGGGAATGGAACAAAAAAGGTAAAGGCCCTGTTAGTTTTTGGGAAATATAGAACCCGGTTACTACCCGACCGGGGGAGTCAGGTTTTTACAGGTTATTTCATTTTTCCAAAGTAGGATGGAAAGGGGTTTCGTCCCTTTTTTGTCTTTTTCTGTTAAATCGGTCAGTTCAGAAAAAATAAAAATTCATGATGCTGACACTAAACAGAACGTGACTAAACCCCGATCCGAGGACTGGTTTGTCACGTAGATTTAAAAGGGCGCTTCTTCCCTATCTCCATCCCCCTAGACAGGAAGTTCCTAGGGTTTTCTTTCGGGGGGGAAAAAAATACCCCCAAAATTTGGGTTTTTCCTTTCGGTCTAGCTTTATCACCCCGGGACGTTATGAAAAAGCGTGGATGCAGCTCTAGCCCCCCTCCGGCTTCAGGGATACGTATTCTGAACTACATCTACGACTGGTGATTCTAGCGGAATCAGAAACAGTTGGCGGTTCGGCACCCAGGTGTCGTTCTCGTTTATATGGGAGTGTTGGGGTTGATGTCAATACCCAAAAAGAGTGTGCTTTTTTTCCAGTAATTTTTAGAAAACCCCTTTCCTTTGGGGGGTAAGGGATTCAGTTTACGTGCGGGCCGCTCTGTTGCCCGTTCGTTTAGCTGCTATCCTAACCCGCCACAAAAAAGCTGAGGATAGGCCAGTCAGCACTGTAAAACCGTTCAAGGCTGTTGGGTCTTGTGGCAGCAGCGTCCCAAAGGAAAATTTCCCTTTTTGGGATGCTGTACAGGAGATCTTTTTCCCGTGCTGGCTCAGGACCAGAGGGTTCTCCCCGAGGGGGGGAAACCCCCTTGTATGATCAAGATCATGCGGCGGTTTCTCCGCGCCCCTTTGGGTTAAAAGGGAGGGAAACACTGGTTTTTAACCCAAAAACCCCGTCCCCGCACTGTAAAACAGTTCGAGAGACTGTTGGGTCTTGAGGCAGCAGCGACCCCCCCCGGGGAAATTTCCCTTTTGGCCCGCTGTACATGAGGGCCTTTTTCAGTGGTTTGGCTCAGGACCAGGGGGGTTCTCCCCAGGGGAAACC
>JAZAVI010002276.1:0-25048 GCA_036326025.1 Chrosomus eos | reverse complement strand
CCAATGAGACCTCCAATACCCCAGAGTATGGAGCCCCAAGTCGGCTTGGTTCTGGACTTATTCACGGTCAAAGATCACTAAGCATGTGTCCACGATCCCACTATATTTGAAAAGTACTAACCCCTGCCTTAATGCAATAAGCTGCAATTGGACAGAATCCCGGCTGCAATCTATTGAATGGGGATTTTGGTGTGTGTATTTGATGGACATTTTAATTAAAGTTCCAGTCTTGATGAAAACCATTTTACTGCACTCAGTGGGGCCCCCTGAGTCCGTGGCACCAAGCGCCATCCCATAATTCCACGAACACACTATTTGTCCAATAACCCACTATTTTTTAAATGTACTAACCCCGGCCTTCATGCAATAAGCTGCAAATGGACAGAATCCCACCAGCAATCTATTGAATGGTGATTCAGACAGTTTATTTGATGGACATTTTAATTAAAGTTCCTGTCATGATGAAAACCATTTATCTGCACTCAGCGGGGGCCCCTGAGTCCGTGGCTCCAAGCGCCATCCCATAATTCCACTGTCCACAAACCCACTATGTTTTGCAATGGAATAAATGGTATGTGGGTCTATCCCACGAACCCACTATTTGTCCAATAACGCTCTATATTTGAAAAGTACTAACCCCGGCCTTCATGCAATTGACCCCTGAACGAGGTCCAATTAGCATAAAAAAAGACAAGACAAGTGAAACTTTTAAAAGATTTATTGATTGAAGAACAAAAACAAAAAAACAAAAAAAAAACTACTCCTCCTACTGGGCATAGGGCTATGCCCTCTGGTTGGGTCGGCCTCTCCTGCAAAAAAAAAGAGAAAGACAAAGAGTCAGTAAACCTCACACCCACTCAAACTTAAACAGACCCACCAAAAGATGTACTTACAGAGTGGAACGCGTTTTCTTCTGCAGGTTCCTCGGCGTTGACTGGCTCCTGCTGTGGGCCTCCAAGGCTCTGAGGACCCGCACCTCCCGTGGGCCCCTGTTTGGTGGAGGAGGTGGCTGTCCCCGCCTCTCCGTGGACCTCCTCAGGGCGGTGTAGCGCCGCCTCATTGCCCTGAGGGCCCTTTTGAGGCCAGCCACCTCCCTGGTCAGCTCCGCAATGACGAAGTTGGAGTTCCCTTCCACCACCTGGTCCTCCTCGCCCCCATCAGCTACCCGAAACTCCTCGTCCGAGTTTACAAAGTCCTCCCTATTGTAATTGTAGATGATTATTGTGTCCTCCATTATTGCAAATTGTGATAAAGGTTGACCTGTGTGGGGCTCTTTTATACTCTTTTTGAGGCCACTTCCAACTCAAGGACATGCCAAAGTGGACTGGGAGTGGTCGTCCAATCAGCAGGCAGTCTCTTTGAGGCCACTTTCAACTCAAGGACATGCTAAAGTGGACTGGGAGTGGTCGTCCAATCAGCAGGCAGTCTCTTTGAGGCCACTTTCAACTCAAGGACATGCTAAAGTGGACTGGGAGTGGTCGTCCAATCAGCAGGCAGTCTCTTTGAGGCCACTTTCAACTCAAGGACATGCCAAAGTGGACTGGCGTTTTTTTCAGGCTAATGAATCATTTAAGGCTGTAATGTACATCAATGTGTGGATTTGAATTAAATACAATGATCAAAACTAGTGTGATGTGTTCAATAGAGTGTGCTTAGTACAGTAGAGGTGAAAACTCCAATCACCATTCCCATTTTTCAGTCACCATCCACAATCAATGGAGGGAAAAGGTCGTTTTTTTTCAGGAGCCGCTTGCTCCACGTTCCCCTAACTCTAATAGATTACAGTGGCGGATGAGGCCTTTCCAAAGAGCCCACCCATGATGCCCAACTCGCCCGGGTCCCCTACCCAGACAGCAAACTGACTCCGAAATGCATCCGCCGCGGAGGTACAATGAACTCCGGAACGGATCAAGAAAGCGGATCCGAAACTGTGTCCACTTGCACACCGTATCCGTATTCTGTCCATTATCCGTACATAAATGGGTACATCCGCCCCAGCTTCGCTTTGGATCCGCGAATGAGCCGCATATCCGCTCCGGGTCCAAAACGGACCCGGACATATGAGCATCGTATCCAGCCCGGTCCGTTTTGGACCCGTTCATAAAATTCCGTCTGCAATGCCACTTTTTTCCCCACACTGCCTGATAACATCCAGTGTGCGAACATGATTGCACTGCGCCTTGTTAAAGATGTCAGGAGTCTGTGATACATTAGGCTACAATATTACATTTGGCTGACACATTTTTTACCAAAGCGACTGCCTACACAGCTTGCCTTTTAAGGCAATTCTCTCAACAATTATATTTAAAAAAATAAGTTAGAGTACAATAAGAATAAGTGCATCAGTGAGTGCTGTTTTTAAACAGTCGAGTGTAAGTTCTAAGTGCTAAAGCAAGACTAGTTAAGTAGTGCTACGAGAGGAGATGTTGATGATTATAAATAGGCTACAGGCCAATGGAATTTGTAAAGGGCATGGTCTCTGAATTGGAAAACAATGTGTAGCCTGTGAAAGACTATTTAAATTAAAACTGAAACAATTTGAAAGAAATAAAACATTTTATTTAAGAAAAGAACACATAAACATAGCCTAATCATCTGCCTCAGCATGGTTAGACCGGTTGGTCAGGCGCCTCCTCGCCGCACCACGGTCTGCAGCCAAGTTAAACCATCTTATGGCATGATGTTAAATGTCTGGGACACAAACCATTTGCACGTACAGCACCTGTAAGCACAAAATTAGGTTTTAAATTTAAGCTAATAAATGGGTTCTCTTTCCTGATTGGCTGAAATTTGTTACAGGTTTGTTACCTTCTTACAAAAAAACTTTTGTTTTGACCAAACAATATCAATTACCCTATGGTACAAAGATCATGTTATAGGGGTAAATAAAATCATGGCACTCAGCATCTGATGCAGATCTGGGTAATGCTATAGCCATTATAAAACAAACAAACATCATGTGATACATTTACACAATTAGAGCTAAGTTAGTTAATGTTAGCCATTGTAAAACAGTCAAATATGCCATAATGTTACACATTTGGATAGATAAACAGAACAGACATTCTGTAGTTGATAACGGCTAGGAAATAAGTGTGAGTGTTTGTAAATTATATATTAAAGCAATTTCAATAATCAACAAACTTTCAGTAGAGCTGTTATAAAATATAAATCAAATATCTATAAACAAAATGCACAAATAATAATGAATAAAATAAATAATATACAAACTTTCAAGGACCTTTAGGTAGCGGGGAAAAGCAAAGAAATAAATTTCCAAAAGAACAGTCCGTTATCCTGGTTAGGAGTCCATCTTGGTTCTTCACTGATTTAAACGATAACCACACTTTTGCGCCTCACCTGGGGCCTCATTTATAAAACTGTGCGTAGGATCCTTACTAAAAGTGTAAGTCTGTCTGAAAGCCAAAAAAGGCTTAGGCAAACAAATATTCAGACTTATAAAACCGTGCGTACGCCCGAACCTGCGCAGAATTCACTTTATAAATCCCAGTCAGCGGGCAAAGCTCCCAACAAAGCCCTTTGAAGCTGCACTGAAACTCTCATTTGGACCTTGAACCGTTTGGTTCCCATTGAAGTCCATTATATGGAGAAAAATCCTGGAATGTTTTCATCAAAAACCTTAATTTCTTTTCGACTGAAGAAAGAAAGACATGGACATCTTGGATGACATGGGGGTGAGTAAATTATCAGCAAAAGTTTTTTTTTAAAGTGAACTACTCCTTTAAAACATTAAAACACACCATGCCAGAGAAAAAGTGTTTGTTTTTATAAATCACAATTTATGCGTCGGAAGTGGCGTACGCCTCTTTCAAGGCCTGTTTTGTGCCAATGCAATGGTTATAAATGAGGCCCCTGGTGTCTTAGCTCGCAGATTCTACTGTTGATGGATTTTCTGACATCAGCTTCCTTGGCCATCGAAAACTGGTTTACAACAGCATCTGTGGAACAGAACAATGATTACTCCCTCACTCCTGCTGCTGCCCCTCTCGTTCGCGAAAAATCTCGACCCGAAGAGAATCTCGAAGAGAATCTCGAAGAGAAAGCGTCTTTGAGTCTCTTGAAAAGCGCTATATAAATCTGAGGTATTATTATTTATTTATTTTATTCTTCAAACATTCTCTGAAAATGCATGCGGCCAACATATCTGACCACATAGGTGGGCAGCGATTTGCTTTTCTAGATTTAGAAAGCATATTAAAAACCACCTTCAGGTCTAAATGGATTAATACCATTTGATATAGAGAAATATTTGATGATATAATACTCAATACCGGTACTTGCCTTTAACTACCATGCTCCGCAGTTTGGTGTTTTCTTTCTGTAAGGCCTTTACCTGGCTCTGCAGGTCTCTGGTTAGGTCGTTGTTTTACTGGATTGACGAATCTGACTGTTCTCTGACAGCAGTTCCTCCTCCGCCTGTCTTTGTGCAGCAACCTTGGCCTTTTTGTATAGGGCAAAGATGTTCATTTTTAATATTTAATCATGGATAAATAATCCAAAATACAAACAATTCCTAATGTGATATCAATCTTAGCTGTTTAATTACCGGTACCTGTTTTTGATTTCCAGAGCCAGAGGCTTTGTTACCAGTACTGGTATCTTCATCACTAAAGTCCAGGCATTTTGCTCTTCTCACCCTCTTGCCCGGCATGTTATCTGGATAGAGTTCCCGCTCAGCAGCTCTGAGTCTAGCCTCTTTTTCTACATTCATGTAGAAGGATAGATTTTCTTAATGCCAAAAATCAACACCATTACAATGAATAATAAATACTACAGAATAAATAAAAAATAATGTGTCCCATTTTCAACCTTCTTTAAAGAGGTAGTGCCATGAATCAGTGTTTTTAACCACATAATGTTGATATCTTAGGTTTTAGACATTTAAATACATATAATTTGTCAAAAGACCACATTTATAGTTTGTAAAATACACAATGGTGTCTAGAAGCAGCAATAACAACCCATTCAAATATATTTGCCGACGTTTTTTATTCATATCAGACACACAGTGTAAATAACTATTAAGTCAACCCTATTTTTCTCCCAGAAACTGATGAATTCATGCGCTGTAATCTGAACTGCGGCCCAAACACGGCGCCCCTCACGTTACAGATCATTGAGATCAAGATAATTTATAAAGATTTTTTTAACCAACAAAACAAACTCACTAACATATTTGAGAATCGGAAAAAAAAAAGTTGATGGTATGATAAGCAAGTTTGTTAAACATGATGTCGTCCATCGGCAGTAACGTAGGCCTACTATATGTTTTCTTTATAAATCAATATTTTCAAACAATGTAGGCTAAGTTGACAGTATGTAAATCAAAATAGTAAACAACTACACCTAGCCACTTAGAATAATTAATTTTAAGTACATGTCGATCAAAAGAATGTGTACAAGTTAGCTAACGTTAGGCCAAATATAGGCTATACGTAGACGTTTCTGTCAGTATAGCCTAAGTCAGGATACAGTTTTTTTTAGGCTATATTTATGAGTTGTATCCTATTGGCTAACGTTACATAAAAAGTAGACTAAACATATTTTAGTATAAAATAAGTAAGTTGGCACACTTGAATAAACTTTCTGTAAGGGTGGTCAGTGGATTCTTTGATTTCAGAAAAAAACAACGTATGTCTTCTGCACATTAGTCGCATAAACGATCACATAAGCGATATAATCATAAGACATAATCGTCTTGTAAATTCAGATCACATTTGAATCAGGCACTGGTCTACGCTAGTCTGATAGCCTAAGTTACTTCAAACGCCTCATAAACAAAGCAGGTTATACCGATATAACAGATATAACATTAATAAAATATATAACGTTACACTTACTTGGCAGCCGAACTTCACGTGAAGGAGATCCAACTAATCCCGGCCACGCGTATACGGATCCGCACTTCGGACGCGCCTGAGATAACGTACGTTATGTAAGGCGCGTCCGACGTGCGAATCCGTATGTGGTCCACTCTCGGTCCGCCGATTGAAAGCACAGGCGGGACCGATCCTGGAGGCGGGGCTGATCCTGTTAGCGCAGCGAAAACGAATCTGACAGTCAGGCGGATCTGGCGGCTTGAGGGCAGGTCCGCCACGGACTCCTTTGCTGTGTGGGTAGTTATAGCCGTTCAAAGTCGGGTCCGGTAGGGGGCGTCCCCGAGGCCCGCCACCGCCCTGGTTCGAGTAAGGGTCCCCGTGGGACCTCCTCGCCCGAATTTGGGCTCTGCGGGTACACGATCCGTTCCATCTGCACGATCTGTTTCACGCATGCGCGTAATGACGTAGTAGAAAACGTCACGGTTTTCCTACACAATCGGTACTACGCATGCGTGGATGAAACACTTGACGGCCAGGCGGCACAACTTGCGGCATACCGGTATTTGTGTAACATAGACATCATATGTTTGTGTAACGTTAGTTGTATTGTGTTTAACATTTCACAGCGGGTCTATTTTGATGCTTTTAAATGTAGCTTACGCTATGCATTACGATGTGTTTACGTGGTTGCCAATCCAAAATAATAAAGGAGTTGTGAGTTATGAACATACATGTTTCCTCCATTCTCTCCTTTGCTATATATTATTAACTTAACTTGCCGTGTTTTGGTCTGAGGACAGTATTGTGAGATGGTTTGTGTCGTTTTTTTTAAAATTAATTTATTAAATAAATTATTAATTTATAATCGGCTATTATTAGTTAACTTTTAAGTTGAGTAATTTTGTATTAGTATGGGTCTATATAGGCCAATATATTATAATCGGCTATTAGTTAACTTTTAAGTTGAGTAATTTTGTATTAGTATGGGTCTATATAGGCTAATATATATATATATATATATATATATATATATATATATATATATATATATATATATATATATATATATATATATATAAATCTAAATGAGGAAAATAATCCCTTCAGTGTTGTTTACAAAGACAATAAGGGAACATAATATGCATTTCTGCCTACACTACCTGCACTTACATGAAGAAAGAACTACAAACAAGTTTGGGGAAATGTTATAGAGTATTTCAAACTGACAATCGAAATGACTTGAAAGAAGCATGTGTACACAGAAGTGTCATGGGACCAGCGGTGGACAGTAGTGTAGTACACTTTAAGTATCTTTATTTATCTTTATAAAAACTCACTCACACGGACACTCTTTCTTTTTTTAACAGCTCTCAATCCACTTCAGACGAACACTCTTTCCTCTGAATCAGCTCTCAGTTCATTTATACGAACACTCTTTCCGCTGTAACACTCACACACACAGGAACACTTTTTCCGCTGTAACAGGTCTCAATCCACTTCAGACGAACACTCTTTCCGCTGTAACATGTCTCAGTTCATTTATACGAACACTCTTTCTGCTGTAACAGGTCTCAGTTCATTTATACGAACACTCTTTCCGCTGTAACACACACACACACTAACAAAATGTATATGGGTGATTGTGCACCCCAACTCCAGCATTTACTCTCAGGTTGAGGGTGTCTTTGCAAATAATCATGAAGGTTTCCATGTCCTTAATGTTTTCAAAAATGAACGTGAAAGGCTCCATGGCATAGGACTTCATCGACTCCATCAGCACCCTCCACGCTTTCATTTGGTCATCATGATCCATCAACATGTATGATGGTTCTTGCACCTGGCCAGTGAAAAGCCCATGACTGTTCCTCACGATGTATTCTGCCTGGTACATATGTTTCAATGTGAGGGGCAGCTCCTCCTCTTCTACTTGTTCCTCCTATGATAAAGTAAAATACCATAAATTAAGACTACAACATAAGATGTTTTGGTCTTTCAAAAGGGGCCTAAAGACATCTTTTCAGCAAAAAAATTAACAAATGTCTCTTGGAGATGGCTGCAATGTAACAAAGGATGAAACATTGACAACGTTTACATGCACCCTCATAATGCGATTATAATGGGATTTTAGCAATATTGCGATTATAATTTACCTCATGTAAACACAATACTTAATGTATATATAATATATCACGTGACGATATAACATGTTATAATGTATCAGTTTCAAGTTTTACATTTAATTTAGTAATTCACACACTTTTCCACAATATTCAAATTTTTTTGAGATCTACCTGTATAGAATGCATACGTGAAAATGGTTGTCTGGTTAGTTTGGCCATACCTTGACTATTTGGGGTCGAGAAATCCTATAAATAGGTGGTAGGGTGCCTGCCATCAGCTGTTCTGCCTCCTCTGTCCAGAAGGCAAAGCGCTGCCCGAAGTTCTGCCCATGCCTATTCAAAAGTATGGTACTTTTAATGTAGCATAATTGTAAAGCAGACCAATGTTTTACTGCTTGAAATGTGTCCTACCTTGCGATCGAGAATTTCTCCAGAATCTGGAGACACCACCACTTCCGAATAGATGGTATGTCAGTCTGTAATACACATGTAATATTGGAGTCTTGCATTGTTTGTTTTTTAACATTCTTTGATACATATACATTCCATGAATTACAACTTACATCCAAAAAGTGAAACATGGCACCAGTACAGATGCAGAGGGCATACTGTTAAAGAGAAAAATAATTATTACGGAGATTTAGGACAAACAGGAAAAATTGAGTAGAAATTGTATAAGTTTACCATAAGCATGAATATCCCACAGCTCTGTCCATCTGACTGAACTGGAAATGGCTGAAAAGTAATATACAGTTACTCAGATGTGATGTTGACAACCATATGTAGTTTCCGCTGAGCAAAATGAAATGGCAAATTTACATAGTAAGTAAACTTACATCAAAATCTTTGCCCGTCTTCTCCACCCATGGTCCATTAGCTACTGCTCCTGCAAGTTGTCTGGAAAAACATTATGCAAAACTGAATCCATAGAACAAGAAGCCTAAGAACAAGAAGCCAATCCTAAAGCCAGAGAACAAGGCTTTTACTCAATCCTAAAGCCAGAGAACAAGGCTTTTTCCTCAATCCTAAAGCCAGAGAACAAGGCTTTTTCCTCAATCCTAAAGCCAGAGAAGAAGGCTTTTTCCTCAATCCTAAAGCCAGAGAACGAGGCTTTTTCCTCAATCCTAAAGCCAGAGAACGAGGCTTTTTCCTCAATCCTAAAGCCAGAGAACGAGGCTTTTACTCAATCCTAAAGCCAGAGAACAAGGCTTTTTCCTCAATCCTAAAGCCAGAGAACGAGGCTTTTTCCTCAATCCTAAAGCCAGAGAACGAGGCTTTTTCCTCAATCCTAAAGCCAGAGAACGAGGCTTTTTCCTCAATCCTAAAGCCAGAGAACGAGGCTTTTACTCAATCCTAAAGCCAGAGAACGAGGCTTTTACTCAATCCTAAAGCCAGAGAACAAGGCTTTTACTCAATCCTAAAGCCAGAGAACAAGGCTTTTACTCAATCCTAAAGCCAGAGAACAAGGCTTTTACTCAATCCTAAAGCCAGAGAACAAGGCTTTTACTCAATCCTAAAGCCAGAGAACAAGGCTTTTACTCAATCCTAAAGCCAGAGAACAAGGCTTTTACTCAATCCTAAAGCCAGAGAACAAGGCTTTTACTCAATCCTAAAGCCAGAGAACAAGGCTTTTACTCAATCCTAAAGCCAGAGAACAAGGCTTTTACTCAATCCTAAAGCCAGAGAACAAGGCTTTTACTCAATCCTAAAGCCAGAGAACAAGGCTTTGCCTGAACAGGATATCAGTCCATTTCACTCAGTTTGATCTGTATTTGTTAAGTGCTGTTCATGCTTAACTGGATAATTTTTTTTATAGAAAACACCCCCTATCATGTATTAACTTTAATTCCCATAGTAGCATGTAACTACATGCACTTTATGTTCTTTGTTAGCCTTAATCGGTCACAGGTCAAACCTTGCTAATGTCCTCTGCTTATGCGTTTCAAACCTAAATATGGTTCGGTATTTCTCATCTCCAAACCCATTTGGACATAATGAGTCCAGAAAAATAGCCTCCTTCTTAGCAACTAATAACACCTGTGAAGAACATACCCTATTAATGTCAGCTATAGGGGCACCAACTGGTTTAAAAATAGAGGAAAAACTAAAAAACAATGTAACTGTACACAAAGCATGTAGTGGCTTGCTGTTTGTGACCCCCTAGACCATGCTGGAAAAATGATGATATCTTTAGATTCCACATTGTCCTATTAAAAAAAATATATGTTTAGATCTCCTTGGACATATCTTCACTTAAAGAGGTGTATCTGCTGGACTTGTCAACACATTATGCAACTTACCGGCAAACTAGGTTCCCTTAGTTTCCATTTAGGGACTTCAAATAGGTCAGCAATGTGGACATCCATTCCCTGAATAAAATTGTATGTCTGCATTTCATATACATACATCTCACAAAAGTGAGTAGTAAAAATGTGAGAGGTGCACTCACTTTTGCACAAACTTATGCAAGTCATCAAGGTAAATACAAATACATACATGTCTCCTGCCTGCCTCCTCTATCAGCCTGAAGCACGCATTCCCAATCTGAAAGCACAGAATGTTTTGCATAATTACAATAAAGGCATTAGAACCATCCAAACTCTTTACAGCAATATCCACTTACATTGCTCTCCACCTGTTCATCTAGCCCCAGGCTCCAAAAGTCTTCCCTTTGAAGACAAACTGGGCCATCCAGAACAACAATTTCTTTTGCTGGACGTGTTCTGTCCAGCACATAGGTCAGCTAGAAATAAAAAATATCCGTGTTAGGTATTATGTTACTCCTAATTTCTTGATATAAACAATTTTATATTCTCACACAGAGCAACACTCATACACATGTGTCTGGTTTACTCACTTCTTCTCGAACTGTTTATTTCAATACAAGAACTCCGTTACATACAGAAACCTGCTGCACTCTAGTGGTCACTCTTCATATAGCAAAACATTTAGCTACATATATAACATTTCCTCCCCACTAAGATACAATGTCCATTAACATAAGATAAACTTTCTTTAACACAACATAAATGACACACTTTCAGTGCACCCCATAAAGATACCTTTGTACCGTTTCCTTTTTTTTATTTTTATCAATATATATCAAAATAAAAACTGAATTATCTTACTTTCGTTATAACTTGCATGTTGAAACAAATAGGTCCCACACTCCAACTGTCCTACAACCTTCAGTTAACTAATCACTGTTCACTCATCACGATAACGTGCTGGTGGTCTTTTGATCCTCACAGGATAGCGTTTCACTGACTCTGTTGCCTGAGTCTGTCCCGAAGATGAAGGTTCCACGGACTGGTGTGTTTTTGATGGTTCGGTGATCTCAGGAACTTGTTCATTATTTTCTGGTGGCGGTGACTGAAGGTGCAGTGTGGTGTCACTATCACTCTGGGGTAGTAACACCTGCGAGCTTACAGGAAGGTTCACTTCAGTCTGCTGAGGCTCTGAATCTGGGCGTGTCAGCATCTGGTCCACATGGCGTTTCCATACCCCTGGTGATCCCACATTCACCTTGTACGAGACTGGTCCCGTCTTTTCCAAAACAAAACCTTGTGCCCACTTTTCCTCCCCTTTCCTATAATCACGCACAAGTACTGGCTCCCCAACATCAAACTGTCTGACCCTAGAGTGACGTTGGCGCCGTTGTTGCTGGGCATCCTGCGACCGGTATACTGCTCCAGCCACACTGGGTTTCAAACAATCCAGTCGAGAACGCAGCCTGCGTCCGAGGAACAACATAGCTGGCGTTTCTTTCGTTGTTGCATGAGGGGTGTTTCGATATGTCAGAAGAAACGTATCAAGTCTCTGACGCACACGTGCTGTACCTTTGGACGCTTTTAAGGCATGTTTGAACGTCTGCACAAACCTTTCGGCCAAACCATTGGTGGCAGGATGGTATGGCGCTGAGCGGATGTGTTTGACTCCACTGGCCTTCAGGAATGCACTGAATTCTTCCGCACAGAACTGAGGTCCGTTGTCACTCACAAGGATGTGTGGAATGCCATAGCGACTAAAAAGACCCCGGAGCACTTGAATGGTCATGCTGGCAGTGGTGCTATCCATGATATTCACCTCAGGCCACTTCGAATGTGCATCCACAGCAACCAAGTACATATGTCCTTCAAATGGACCTGCAAAGTCCACATGTACTCTTTCCCACGGACTGGAGGGCCACATCCAAGGGTGCAGAGGTGCTAGCCCCGGCTCTTTTTGTACGTTTTGACAGGAGTGGCAAGATTTGACCTGGAGCTCAATTTGAGAGTCTATGCCGGGCCACCAAACATAACTGCGTGCCAAGCTCTTCATCCTCACTACACCTGGATGTGCTGAATGGAGCTCTTCCAGAACCCGCGGGCGCAGTTTAGGTGGCACAATTACTCTCGCGCCCCACATGAGGCATCCTTGTTGTATTGTGAGATCATGTCGACGCAACAAATAGGGCGACAGCTCCTCATCAGTGCCCCTCGCAGCTGGAAAACGACCAGTTGAGACCATCTCTAAGACACGAGACAAGTGCATCTGATCTCAGTGCTACTGACTGGTAGTGTGTCCAACTGAGAAGTGTAGAACACCTCTACTGCGCCCAGCTTCTCTTTGTGGGTGTAGGAGAGTGGCAACCGTGAAAGTCCATCGGCATTGGCGTGTAATGCACCTTTCCGGTATTGAATGGTATAATCATGAGCTGACAAGAGAAGCGCCCAACGCTGCATCCGGGCTGCAGCCATTGATGGTGTACTTTTCAATGGACTCAGAATTGACGTCAGTGGACGGTGATCAGTGAGTAGGGTGAACTTGTTACCATAGAGGTATTGATGAAACTTGCGTACTCCAAAAACTATCGCTAACGCCTCCTTCTCGATCTGAGCATAGTTTTGTTCCGCCTTGCTGAGAGTTTGTGATGCATATGCAATAGGTCTTTCCTCACCATCAGGCATGATGTGCGAGAGCACAGCTCCAACCCCATAAGGCGAAGCATCACAAGCGAGGCGGAGGGGCAGCTTAGGATTGTAGTGGGTCAATACTTCTTGTGATACAAGCAGGGCTTTAGAAGTCTGGAACGCTGACTCACATGCTGACGTCCACTGCCATTTCTTCCCCTTATTTAGCAGTTCATTCAGTGGTTTCATGACTGTGGCTAGGTCGGGAATGAAACGTCCGTAATAGTTTAACATCCCAAGGAACGAACGTAGCTGACTGACATCACCTGGTGCAGGTGCTTCCACAATGGCACGTACCTTCTCTGGTGACTTGTGGAGTCCAGCTGCGTCGATGATATGGCCTAAGTATTCCACGGACTCCTGGAAAAACAGGCACTTCTCTGACTTGAGATGCAGGCCCCGTTCTTCTAGCCTGCCCAAGACTGCATCCAGAGTTTTTAGGTGAGTCTGTTCGTCAGGACCACTGATAAGAATATCATCCAAGTAACAGTGTGTAAAGGGTAGTCCGAGAAGCACTTGGTCCATAGCCTTCTGAAATAAGGCGGGGGATGATGCTACTCCAAACGGCAACCGATTAAAACGAAATAGCCCTTTTTGTGTAGAGATAGTCAGCAGCTCCCTAGACTTCTCTTCTACCTCCATCTGTAGATAGGCATTTGACAAGTCTAGCTTACTAAAGCATTGGCCTCCTGCTAGAGAAGCGAAAAGGTCCTCAATGCGTGGAATTGGATACTTATCCACGCAAAGTGCTGGGTTAAGTGTGACCTTGAAATCTCCACAAAGTCTCACAGTGCCATCCTTTTTGCTGACAGGCACCACTGGCGTGGCCCAATCACTGTGCTCCACGGGTGAGATCACTCCAAGCTCAGTCAGTCGTTTTAGTTCGGCCTCAACTCGGGGTCTAAGAGCATATGGCACATTACGTGGTGGACAGAATTTGGGTGCACTGTTAGGTCTAAGCGTCAATGTGGCCTTAATTCCCTTCATTGTGCCTAGATTTTTAGAGAAAACAGCTGAGTGTCTCTTTAACACCGTCTCCAAGTTGTCTTTCTCACTTTTCTCAATTGCATGCACAGTCTTTAAGTCTTTCCAGTTCAGTTTAATAACTCTCAGCCACTCTCTACCAAACAGTGCGGGTGCATCCACTTTAACCACATACAAGGGCAAATCAGCACATTGCTTGTTTAACTTTACTTCCACCTTAATGACCCCTTCTGGCGCCAAAGACTCACCAGTGTATGTCTTGAGCATGACATCAGTGGGTTGCAGTGGCAGTTGCCCAAACATGCTTTTGTACTGTTTCCAAGGAATCAACGACACAGCAGCCCCTGTATCCAATTCCATCTCCATTTTCTTTCCATTTACTACAGGCAGCACTGAAATTCGTGAATATTTCCCTTTTTTTCGACATGGAATACAGTCCCAACTCACAGTCAGTGTCTGATGTAGTTTCCTCACTTTCATTTCCATCTCCTCTTGTTTCAACGTGATGAATTCTCTTCTTTCTATCTTTTACACTGCTCTTCATTGCATTACCTTTCTGTCCAGGCTTTTCCACTTTCTGTTTCCATTCTCTGCCTTGGCTGCTTTCGGCTTTTTGCCTACACATGCGCTTAATGTGTCCTTTTCTCCCACACTGGTGGCAATCGCGATCTTTGTACCAGCAGCTCTCATCAGAATGATTAGTTTTTCCACAACGACGGCATTTTTGAGAAAACACCGCGTTCACTTTAAGCGAGCCGCTTAACTGCTGCACGTCGCGCGCTGCTGTCTCTGCAGATACAGCATAATCAATTGCTTTCTGAAACGTGAGATCTTTCTCCGTCAAAAGACGCTTCTGCACGGTTTCACTCTTAAGTCCACAAACGAATCTGTCCCTTAGTGCGTCTTTCAAATAAGCACCAAACTCACAATGTTCAGAAAGGTTTTTTAGTACCGCGACATACTGTGCAACTGTTTCCCCGTCCCCCTGATTCCGCTTGTGAAATCGGAATCTCTCCGCAATCACGAGCGGCTTCGGTGCGAAATGAGCCTGCAGCACTCTCACAATTTCGTCATAACCCACATCTCCAGGCTTATCGGGAGCAACCAAACTTCGAAGTAGTCCGTATGTTTTCGATCCCAGTACACTAAACAGCACAGGCACTTTCTTTCGGTCACTTATCTCATTAGCCAAGATGTAATGTTCGAAACGTTCAATATATGTTGCCCACTGCTCACCGGCCTCATCAAAAGGATCCATATGTCCAATTATTCCAGCCATGATGTGTCTGTTTCTGGTGGCTTCCACTGTAACGTTAGACTCTTCGGAAGACGATCGACTCATCCCTCTTAACAGCTCCTAGCTCACTAGCTCGGTGCTTTCAGCGTGGTTGTTCTTTTTAGTCCAACTTGTCCAACACCGGCTGTTCACTCACCGATGCAGTTACAAGTCTTCAGGACAACACAACTCGTCGCCAATTTATATTATGTTACTCCTAATTTCTTGATATAAACAATTTTATATTCTCACACAGAGCAACACTCATACACATGTGTCTGGTTTACTCACTTCTTCTCGAACTGTTTATTTCAATACAAGAACTCCGTTACATACAGAAACCTGCTGCACTCTAGTGGTCACTCTTCATATAGCAAAACATTTAGCTACATATATATAAGCAATCATGCATTTATTATTTAAAGCACACCAAGCTGTGCATGTGAACTATCCAGTTTAGTTTGGCACTCACCACTTGTTCTTGCTGAGGACACAACCTCTTGTGCCACAGTGGACCTTTATTGGCATACTGGTGGTCCACCAGTCCAATGTCTTCTGCATTGTTTTGGCTGCCCTCCGATTCATGGCTATGATCTACACAACAGGAAAGTAAATAGTAATCATCATTGTCAAGTGTAATGTTTATATTTGCTATGTCACCAAGTAGGATTATTACAATACCTTGTGGCCGAAAGTAGGGCCTTAGCTGTGCAACATTTACTTTTTGTATTTTCCCTAACATTGCCACACTTGCCACACCCTTCTCTGTCAGGGATGTGAGGGTGAATGGGCCTTGGTGGAGATCCTGTAAGCAATTTCCCTTCTTCACCTTCTTTTTGGGCTCCCCAATTAGGACCTCGTCCCCTGCCTTAACTGAGCACTGGCGAACCCCTTTCCTTTTCTTTGCCTCAAAAGCCTTTTTTTGTTTCCCCTGTGCCTTTTCAATGTTTTTCCGTACCTTGAAGATAAGAATATATTGCTATGCAACATTCTTATTCAAATTGAACATGCCATTCACACAACTCTGAACAAACCGTTTCATTGAGGGCCTTGACTCCAGCTAGTTTTAGCTCCAGCTCCTCCTCTGGGTCCGCCAATTCAAAGGCAGCGTCTGTCTCACAGACATTTAATGCCTGTGGTAGACGGGGGTGCCTATTGTACATTAAAAAGTACGGGCTGTACTTGTTGGATCTCTAATTTGAAACAAAATGTTTTGCATCAAATCACACAATAAAACTCTTAAAACATGTATGCAACATACGATATCTAGTCATTTTGAATAATAACCTGTTTTGCAGTGTTTATTCCATAAACTATGGCCTGCAAGTGGATGTCCCAATCATCATGGTGCTGATTGACATATTTCCTGAGAGTCCTCTTTATATTTTGATTAGTTCTCTCATCCTTCAACACAGAAAGGAATTACTACATGCACTTTAGTGCAGGGTCCGAAATTAACACCCGCCAAGCGCCAAATACGGGTAGATTTTCCGTTTGGCGAGTAAATCTCAAAAGGCTATCCGCCACACTGGCGGGTAGGGATGATGGGTACCGAAACCCATTATTAAACGGCCTTTTTGCTATTCGCACACACACACAGAGAGAGAGAGAGAGAGAGAGAGAGAGAGAGAGAGATCTCATGCGGCGCCACAGCGCGCACAACACGACAGCCCTGTTAATGAGTGACCACGGATGACTAAACATTCAAACGTAGCCTATATGGTTACACTTTAGATCTGTGATATTAGTCTGATTTTATTTTAGATTTCGGCTTCCAAAGATTATAGAATATATTTTAGGTAGAACCATTAAAAACTATAGCCGCATTCTGTCTAGCGCAACTTCCTTCCCATCGCAGCAGTGCGCTGTCATTTGTCCTTATAACTCAAACTTTAAGACAGAATCAGCACGATCGGTGATTGTTGTAAAATGCAGTCTCTACTGTTGCTAAATTGCGGGACGCTTTTAATAATAAAAAGAGCTATTAAAAGCACAAAAATCTGCGCAAGAGATGCTGTTCCCAATGCGGCGCGCGCTCCGAAACAGACAGCAACAGACAAGCAAATTATACTTTGGGCTTCATGTGCGCGTCTAAACGATCAAATGTACACAAAAATATGTCAAAATGACCAGCTTGGACATTCACTCAAACAGTTTATGTCTAAAATGGACGTAGTTATGGAAATAGTTGGGAGAAAATATATTTTTCAGTAGACATCAGTAGACTATTAGAGCTGCACTCGTTCTTAAAGGGGAAGCAGCTTAATAAACATGCTGACGATTGTTCATTCAACATAATACCTTATCTCAATTAAATGTACTGAAATGAATGTATATGTGACACAAAAAGGCTGTTTATTATTTTGGCCGGTAAAAAATATGCTTGGCTGGTGGATTTTTTCATCTACCAGTCCCCGTGGCAGGTGAGCCAAAAAGTTCATTTCGGACCCTGTTTAGTGTACATTGGCTAAAGTTGACACTACTGTTTTGTGGGATGCCATAATGGCACACTTACTTGGCCGTTTGACTGGGGATGGTATGCACTTGTGATGGCATGCTTGATGTTCAACGCCGCAAATATGTGTGCATTAAGCTGTACATAATTCAGAGACACATGGTTATTTTCAATATTTTATTGGTCTCAGAAATGACCAATGACCACTTAAAACAGCGTGAATTGTGATTATGTCATATGTCCTGTGTGAAGGGAGAGGGTAATAGGGACACATACCTCGTTAACAAATGCACGGCCCCTGTCAGTGATGATTTTCCGGACCATACCAAAGGTGTAGAGCTTTGACACAAGTGCCTCAGCCACCTCAGTGCTGGAGCCACACTTCAAAGGCTCAGCGATAACCCACTTGGTGAACAGGTCTGTCACCGTGAGGACATATTGATGGTCTTTCATGGTTTTTTTCAGTGGACCAATGAGGTCCATACCGACCACCTCCCACGGCTCTTTCACCTGTGGAGATATGTAATATTACCACATCACCTAACTTCTTGTTTTAAGTGGTACACCAAGGTAAGCTCTACCTTAATAGGGTGAAGGGCAGGAGACACAGTCTTTATGGGGTCGTTCTTTTGGCATCTGTGACAGCTTTTGACCTGATGGATACATTTATTAGACAGACAAAATAATTATCTGAAGTCAAACACAGCCACTAAATCAATTCATTGCCTGAGAGCCATAGTGTTAAATTCCATGAAAGTTCCAAAAAAGTACCCAATCTGCCACATCTGCCTTTATGTTATCCCAGTAGTACCCCACAACAACCCTGTCCATGGTCGCCCTCACGCCCCCATGGTTCCCTGTTCCAGGGTTGTTGTGGCACTCCTCTAGGACAGCCCGCCGCTGCTCATCAGACAGCACAACCAGCCTCATGAATTGTGCACTGGGGCCAATGTAGAATAATTTACTTTCTGTGATAGACAAACAATGTTTGTTAGGTAATGATTTTGCTGCTTTGTTTTGTATTACAATACAGCACTTATGTGCACATGTGTCTTTGTTCAGGGATGCAAACACGTGTGGTGAAAAATGTTGGCATTACTATGTCTGAGTAGATGGAACGTTACTGACATGCTCACACGTGTGTGTGTGTGTGTGTGTGTGTGTGTGTGTGTGTGTGTGTGTGTGTGTGTGTGTGTGTGTGTGTGTGTGTGAGAGAGAGAGAGAGAAAGAGAGAGATTGTGTGTGTGTGTGAGAGAGTGTCTGTTCGTGTTTGTGTGTGAGAGAGATTGTGTGTGTGTGTGTGTGTGTGTGTGTGTGTGTGTGTGTGTGTGTGTGTGTGAGAGAGAGAGAGAGAGAGAGAGAGAGAGAGAGAGAGAGATTATTTGTGAGAGGGTGTCTGTGTCTGTTCCTGTTTGTGAGTGAGAGAGTGTGTGTTTGTGAGTGAGAGAGTGTCTGTTTGTTTGTGTGTGAGTGAGAGTGTGGGTGTGAGTGTGGGTGTGAGTGTGAGAGAGAGAGAGACAGAGAGAGAGAGAGAGAGAGAGAGAGAGAGAGAGAGAGAGAGAGAGAGAGAGAGAGAGAGAGAGAGAGAGAGAGAGAGAGTGAGAGAGAGTGAGTGAGTTTTGTGTGTGAGAGGGTGTCTGTTCCTGTTTGTTTGTTTGTTTGTTTGTGTATGAGTGAGTTTGTGTGTGAGAGAGTGTCTGTTCGTGTGTGAGTGTGTTTCACAAATCATAAATTGTTTCTTCAACTTATTAAAATATCTTACTTTACTGCAACTATCTGTTCCTGCTTTATTTATAGTGTGTGATTTATAAAATACCTTATTGCTCGACCGCGCAAATAGGCAGTAGTGGTTGATAGGGTGTCTATCTATATGATCATGTCTATGCACTCACGTACCTCTTGTAACAAAATTTGCAGCCATTCGCGAGACCTTCTTTTTCAACGCTGCATCCACCAACCCGTCAACCAAATATTGTTTAACGGCAGCGTAAAGGGCAAACTTCTCGTTTCTTCCGCTGAACTCCATTTTCTTTTGTTGTGAGTGAAGTAAGTTTCGCGCGCGGTACAAATATGCGCATGCGTGGAACAGATCGTGCAGTGTCGTAAATCAAAATCAGCGTCGCAAAACAGAATTATAATTTGCGCATGCGCGTTTTCTACTGCGTCTATTACGCATGCGTAGAACGGATCGTGCAGGTGGAACGGATCGTGTACCGACAGGCTCTCTGGGTCTTCGCGTTAACGAGATACGGGCGATTTTGTCCCGAGATTGTGACGTCATCGGCGACCGCCATTTTAGAACGCGCCCGACGGTTTTTGGCTCATATCTCCGCCAAAACGCGGCCAAATTTGATGATGTTTTTACCATTCTTTTCAGCTCAACTAGACGCTTCCCGTCGAGTTTTCGAAAATATAAATGCGCTTTTTAAGCTCTAGCTCTGGCCCCGGGGGGCCCACGAGTTCGTGGGTGGTATCCCCGGAAAGGTATGTCTCAACCTGTTCTAAACGATATACAATTTTGGTTTCCCTAGGAGCCAGTTGGGCTTCATAAAAAATTAATACGTTGCTGCTCCTTTGTCATTTTCATCAGAAATAAGACCCACTCACTGTACTCAAGTTGTGTGAAAGCATGGGCGTCGGAACCATTGTATATGGGTGTGACAAGACCCACCCACTTTTTAAGACCAATGATATTGGACCCACTCACTTCTACCGTCTCTAATTCAGCGCATATGTCTGTTCACTTTTCAGAGCGCCGTCAGTCAAATCCATTCCACTTGAGTAATGCCCTAATAGGAGAGACAAGCATGTAGACAATGCCCAGACAAGGTAGAGTATGTTACATGATTTCATGAAAGGATGATGTATTGTGACATCAGAAACGAAGAAAAACGAAATAATGACTATTGTAGCGCTTGACGTAAAGCAGTCGAATTTTGTAGTTCTTTTTGTGCACGGGTTCCGACCCGAAACCCGAAGTTACACAGTGCCAGTAAAAGCAATACAGACCACGTCAGGCTATGGAAGACGTGTCATTTAACTTATTTTAAGTCGATGTACCATCACAAGAGTCTTGGAAATATATTATGAAGGTTGAAAATTGTTACTTAATGTTACTTTAAGGGATAATGTAGAGCGAGGCAGTTGTTAGCAAATACAACAGCCTCAGGGTTTTTAAATCAAAATAATCTAGCGGGGTATAGCGCGGCGCTCTACATTATCCCGCTTATTACACGACTACTTACCAAATAAATAATTTGACACAAAATATTGATTTAAAAAGGAGTTTATTGATTTAAAAACGACTGTATTGCTCCAGAGTAAACAAAACTGTGTCCATGGCAACGCTCTGTTTTTCATGGCAACGGTGTATTTAAAAGTGTTTTACTTAGCAGTGGTCTGTTATCAAGAAACAAGAAATTGTACCAGTGCTATGTGTTTAAAGCTAAGGTGCTAATATATGGTTATCCTCACTGACTAGCAACATTGAAACCCATTATAGAAGTTAACGTTAATAGATGATAGAACAAAGTCATTCTCCTATTATAAATAACCTGAACATTGTGTGTGTGTGTGTGTGTGTGTGTGTGTGTGTGTGTGTGTGTGTGTGTGTGTGTGTGTGTGTGTGTGTGTGTGTGTGTGTGTGTGTGTGTGTGTGTGTGTGTGTGTGTGTGTGTGTTTAGCCAGCCAGCCAACCATCATGGTAGAAAAAAGAAAGACAGACATCAGGACATTTTTTAGTGCACCGAAACGCAAAGTAAGAACCCTATAGCCTATTATCTCAAAGAATTAAATTGAAAATAAAAATTGTCCACAAGAAATAAGAGAAAAATGCTAACATGGAAATGTTGCATTTGTCATTAGGCAGCAGAGCATGAGACAACAAGTAGCAGTAGTACACAAACAGATTGGCAGGCACAGACAGTGAGTCTCAGGTAAGTTTGATTTTTTTTTTGACAACATTATGAAAGGTTCCAGTAGCACCTCATTGCAGTACACGAGATCCGGGGGGCGGAGTCGGATCCAGATTAAGGGGTGGGGTTGGGTAGGTTTAGGGGTGGGTTTAGGGATAAGGGGTGGAGCTGGGTAGGTTTAGGGGTGGGTTTAGGGATAAGGGGTGGAGCTGGGTAAGTTTAGGTATGTAAGGTGGGAGGAGTCGGATCTAGATCCGACTCCTCCCCTTGGATTTCATGTTCTGCAGTGAGGACCATCTCAAAGGTTCTCTTACTCAACTTAAACTGATTTGATTGTGTTGGGCAAGTTACTCAGGAAGTGTAATAAGTTACTTTTTACTTATTACTCCTTTAAAAAGTCATAATATTTATTTACTTATTGGTATTAAAAGTAATTAGTTACGTTACTTGTTATATTACTATGTTACTTTTTTACTAAAGATAAATCCTACTATGGTTACTAATAATAATATTACAGTTATGTGTTACTGAGTAACGCGTTACTGCCCAACACTGATTATGGCAGTGATATTGCTGTTGTGTACAGTAGTTTTGGGTGCCAGTAGGCAAACACTTTTTTTCATTTCTAGGAGCCAGAGTCAGAGAGAGAGCCAGGGAGTGAGATAGGAAAGGAAGAAGGCACAAGATTAGGCAGGGAAGAGAGAGAGAGTCAAGATGAGACATATAACAAGGGAAACCAGCCTGACCCAAGAGTCATTCCAAACCAGCTGCTTTTAAATAAGACACTCAGGTTTCAGGAGAAGTGGTTCAGGGACTATCCATGTCTTCATTATTCTCCCAATGCCAAAGGCATATTTTGTTTTCATTGCATGCAAGCCTTCAAACAACAGAGCAGCACTCTTGCCAAAAAATATGGATCCAGCTTTTGTCTCAACTGGGTTTCGAAATTGGAAAAGAGCCATTGACAAATTTTCAACTCATCAGCTGAGTCAGGCTGATAAAGTGGCGATAACAACATACACCCACCAAAAAAGAAGCATTGACACACAGCTATCCACAGTGAAGAAGCCGCAGCAGAGAGAAGCTAGATCATGCCTGGTAAAAATAATGAAGTCAATACGTTTTTTTGCCCGCCAAGGTCTAGCTCTGCGTGGCCATGGTAATGATGAAGGGAATCTAAGGCAACTTCTGCAACTGAGAACAGAGGATGACGATGTGCTTAAAGTCTGGCTAAGAAAGACCAACAACAATTATACCAGTGCTGAAATTCAAAATGAGATTTTGAATCTCATGGCCAACTCCATTGTTAGGGGAATTGCAAATACTGTTCAGGGGTTGCCCAACTTGCAGCACTCCATTATAATTGATGGAACCCAGGATGTGTCGGGGGTTGAACAAGAGGCCATATGTATCCGTTATGTGGATCATAATCTTGTCCCTCATGAAGACTTTATAGGTCTATATGAGGTGTCTTCAACAACAGGAATGGATTTGGCTCAGGTGGCAACTGATGTCCTTCTGCGGTTAAATTGTCCCTCTCCTGCCTTCGAGGGCAGTCTTACGATGGAGCTGCAAACATGTCCGGCCAAAGCAAAGGAGTTCAGGCAGTGCTCCGAGAGAAGCAACCTCTTGCTTTGTTTGTCCACTGCGGTCCTCATTGTGTCAATCTTGTGACTCAGACAGCCTGTGGCTCATCCCCTGTTGTGTCTGATGCACTGAATTGGGTCCACAAACTTGGTACTCTTTATCACCAGTCTGGAAAATACAAGACCATTTTTAAAGCGATCGCCCAGTCTGAAGCAGGTAGTTTCCGAACTCTAAAGCCCCTCTGCCCTACACGATGGCTTCAGAGGATGGGGCCTGTCCAGGCAGTCATAGGACAGTACGAAGAGGTATTGCTTAGTCTGGAAGAAATGGCAGCATCTGGTTCCTCTGACACCTGTACAACCGCAAGAGAACTTCTGGAGCGCTTTCAGAAGGGTCAGACTTTGCTTTGTCTTCTTCTTGCCTCTGAAGCCCTCAAAGAACTAGAGTGCCTCAACCGATCCCTTCAGAGCAAGACTGGAAGTGTCACGGGGATGCTTGCAGCAGTTGACTGTGTGAAAAAAACAGTTAAGGCGAAAAGGTCTGATGAAAGCTTCCATCGGATTTATGCAACGGCCTGTAACATGATCACTGAGCTTGGCATTGAGACCATCCAGATGCCGCATATCCGGAGACCTCCTCAGCGCTACACAGAAAATGCAGCAGTGTTCACACCAGCGTCCACCGAAGAGCACTATAGAGTGGAATACTTAAAAGCATTAGATGCTGTTGATGTACAGTTGACCATGCGCTTTGACCAGAGCAGCTTCGCTACACTTAACAAACTGGAAAGTGTGCTAGTCGAAAGATGGAAGATGTAGTCAGTCTTTACCCAGAAATTAACCACCACTCCCTGGAGGTACAGCTGGCAATGTTTAAACTTCAATATCCATCTTGCACCATCACTGATGCAGTTAACAGTCTTAGAGCTATGCTGCCAGAAGCTCTCTTCACTCAAGTAGTCTTTGGTTAGACTTCTTCTTGTAGTGCCATGCTCCTCAGCTGAAGCCGAACTGAGTTTCAGTGCCTTAAGAAGGCTTAAAACATAGCTCCGCTTCACCATGAGTCAACGTCGTCTAAACCATACCTGTCAAGTATCCCGTTTTGGCCGGGAAAGTCCCGTATTTTACCCTTCTTTCCCACCGTCCTCCCGTATTAGTATTTTCCCGTAAATCTCCCGTATTTTAACCTGCGTTTTTAAAAAATAATAATACCCCGCCGGGCGGAGTAAAGAAAAAAAACATTCCCAATCTGAGCTCTGTCACTAGCCTCGCGATAACCGCAATGCTACAGGTACTGTAGGTGGCAGTTGTCGCGAGGTTAGTGTGTGAGGTCAGATGATGAGAGACGGATGATGGACGCGATGACAGAGACGAACACTCCGGCACTCCGGCCAAAAAAAAAAAAAAAAACCTCATGTAAATACTGCGATCAATGGGACAGTGACTTTACTTTTCTGAAGAGGAGCAGGGTGAGGGACAGTCACGCATTTTGTAAGTTTTGTAACTGCGACTTTAGCATGGTACGGAAGATTGTTACAGAGAATAGGATGACGTTAGACAACAGAACTCTACTCTCATGTAAAATGAACCACTCTGGCCCAGCCCACAAATACACTCCTTCCAAAACAGTCTTAAAGAACACAAAGTCTGCAACAAATCTGTACAATAACTCACTAAAAGAGTAAAGAAAAGTTATGTGAAATGAAAAGAAAAACTGTAAAAGAAAAGCAATATGAAATTAAAAGAATGTGTGGAATGAAAATTAAATGTAGGCTATATGTAAAGACAAGCAATGTTAAATGAACAGAAAATATGCAAATAATCCTTTAAATAAATGCTGGGGGGGGGGGGGGGGGGTTCACTTTTTTTCAAATCCAAAACTTGACAGGTATGGTCTAAACAGTGTGGGCGTCTGCCACAT
>JAZAVI010002275.1:0-12589 GCA_036326025.1 Chrosomus eos | reverse complement strand
AAAATATAAACAAATAAAAATGCACAATAATAAGCATCTGACTTACTATGAAAATTTTTTACCAGTACTAAATTTTAAAAAGCCACCACAAAACAAGAAACAAAAACTAAAAATTACATTAATTTCTCTGTAATAATTAACATAATTTTTACCTTTAAACACCGGCAATGATCTCACCCCTATTTGGGGGCAGCAAAATTTTACGGGTGATGTATCACCCAGACTTACCAATGTTTTAATTGATATCATATCAACATTCTTTTAATGTTAAATTTTACAGAGCCCCTGGCTGTAAGAAAAGGCAGACTAATACGGGGTTTTTTTTGCATACCAGCCATTGTGGGAAGTAATGAAGTTATAGATAAATTGATGAGTTATAGATGTGTGTTCTCTGTACTGTTTTTAAGAATGGGGTATGAAATTAAATGTAAAAAAAAAATTTAAAAATTACAAAGGTAAAACACAAATAAATTCAAATGTTGATTGTAAAACTAACCAGTTTTATCATCATTTTTATACTTAAAGCGCAGTCCGCAGTTTTCCCCCTCTCTTTTTTCAAAAATCTGCAATTCCCATTTTATTCGCGGAATTATGGCTGCCAAAATTAACACTGGCCTACATACACGTGCGCGCTACACTGCTGTTGCGTATGTATTAAATATTAAGTAAATTTAATACATAATTTAATATAATTTAAGTAAAATGTTTTATTTAATTCAAGTAGCCTTCTTGTACATAATTTAAAATGTATACAGATTTGACATTTTCCCCTCATACTTCTGTCGGAATGGGTACGAAGTTGGCATTGAATTTCACTTGAAATGGTATTAAAAAGGTCTTAAAAAGCCTTGAATTTAAGTTGGAGGATCCTGGGGGTACCCTGTATTTACAACTCCAACGTGAAGTCAACTATGAAGTTGTATTTGAGGTTACATGTGAAGTTGGTTGTGGTTCTAAAATATAAACAAATAATAATGCACAATAATAAGCATCTGACTTACTATGAAAATTATTTACCAGTACTAAATATTATAGCCACCAGCATACAAGAAACAATACTAAGAATTACATTAATTTCTCTGTAATAATTAACATAATTTTTACCGTTACACCGGCAATGATCTCATCCCTAGTTGGCAGCAGACTTTACAGTGATGTACTCAGCAGACTTACCAGATGATTTAATTGATATCATATCAACATTCTATTAATGTTAAAGTTACAGAGCACCTGGCATGTAAGAAAAGGCAGACTAATACTGAGGTGTTTGCATACCAGCCATTGTGGGAAGTAATGAAGTTATAGATGAGTGATGAGTTATAGATGTGTGTTCTCTGTACTGTTTTTAAGAATGTGTATGAAATTAAATGTAAAATCAAAATTAAATTACAAAGGTAAAACACAAATAAATTCAAATGTTGATTGTAAAACTAACCAGTGTTATCATCATTTTTATATCTTAAAGCTGCAGTCCGCAGTTTTCGCCATCTCTGTTCGAAATCTGCAATTGCAGTTATTCGCGGAATTATCAACTTTACGTGGGTTGTGTAATGAGGCAACCACTGGAGCCAGAAATCAAAACTTTGCCTTTTTATGTGTGTGTGTGTGTGTGTGTGTGTGTGTGTGTGGTGTGTGTGTGTGTGTGTGTGTGTGTGTGTGTGTGTGTGTGTGTGTGTGTGTGTGTGTGTGTGTGTGTGTGTGTGTGTGTGTGTGTGTGTGTGTGTGTGTGTGTGTTGTCGTAGTAAAGAGAGAGAATGGGAGAAGGAAGTTTGTATGAGGTGGACCTGGTCACCACAGACCCAAATCTTCTCAGCTGTTGCTACTGTCATATGCTGCACTGTCTCTCCATGTGGCACATTATGTTTAGCACATTGTATGGGTCACTATATCATAACAAGGTAATACAACGTGTAATCAAGTGATGACTGATTAACAGTAATGTAAATGCTAAATGTCCTAATACCTGTTGCAAAGTAAATGCTCTTAACCTTGCAGTTTTTCACATATCATGTAATACTCAATTTCTCCATTTCTTTGCACAAAACTCTCCAGAAAGTGCTATTTAATGGTTTATTTTTAAAAAAAAAAAATCCCGGGGGGCATGCCCCCGGACCCCCCTAGGGAGAGCACCCCCACTTAATAAATCCCAATTTAACCCCTGGTGGTCGGTGATTACGGTAAATTTGTGAACAGCTCCCTCCAGCCAATGTCTCCATTCCTCTAGGGCCGACTTGATGGCAAAGGGTTCTCTGTTACCAATGTCGTAGTTCTGCTCCGCCAAGGACAGCTTCCTAGAGTAAAAGGCACATGGATGGAGTTTAGGAAGCCGCTGTGACAGACCCTGGTAGAAAAGGCGTCCACTACGACGATGAAGGGAAGATCAGGATTAGGGTGGACCAGGATCGGAGCGGTCTGAAAGGCTTCCTTCAGTCGCTGGAAGGATTCCGAGGCTTCAAAGGTAAAGGACAGAGACTTGGGCCGGCCTTTGAGGGTGGATGTCATGGGTGAGCTGATGAGACTTGGGACTGTAGTTGTTGATGAACCTTCAGTAGAAATTATCAAGTCCTAGGAAACGTTGAAGCTCCTTAACAGTAGTCAAGTCAAGTCCAGTCATCGTCATTTATATAGCGCTTTTAACAATGTAGATTGTTTCAAAGCAGCTTTACAGAGATAAACATATAATTTAAGGCAACAAAGTATGGTTTGGCTTCACAGCGGCTCCTGAATACGTTGCTTCCAGCCAAAATTAGCCCTGATTGACTCACCTCCGTCGAAACGATCACCCGTTACCAAATCAGGGGCCGCCAAGATGACGCCGTTCTCTCTAAATAGACTTTAAACGCGAACCTGTGATAAACGATGATGGCGTTCACATGCGCATTAAGAATTGATTCTATAGTTATGTGCATTTGAATATATGTGCACAGGTTTGTAATTCGCTACAAACCATGCCTAAACAAACTACTTGTCTTGCCTATAAATTTTGATGCAGAATTTTATTTGATCAATTCCGGGTAGGGATACGAAACCGGAATTTCATAGCGCTTTATCTGTAGAGTGGAAAAGGGATCCTCCATAGGGAGAGGCTAGTTGGCACTTCAGCACTGCGTTGTCATCGGTCCAGACGAAGGTCCTTCGTCAGATCTGGAAACGGCCTGGATCCGGCAGGCTGCAGGAAAACCTCGGGATAAACAAAGACACTAATATTAGCGTAGATGCCATTCTTCTTATGATGTAACGAGTACATCAGGATTTAAGGGAAGTGTTCCCGGTTCCGGCTGGCCTAATCTATGCAGCCTAACATTTAATTATAGAAGTCGATAATGTATTATGTGAATGCTAGGTCAAAGAGATGTGTTTTTAGTCTAGCTTTAAACTGACAGACTGTATCTGCTTCCCGGACAATGGTAGGAAGATTGTTCCAGAGTGTTAAATAGGGTGCTAAATAGGAAAAGGATCTACCACCAGCAGTCGATTTAGATATTCTAGGTATTATCAACTGGCCAGAATTTTGAGATCGCAGTAGACGTGCAGGACTATAATGCGTTAAGAGCTCGCTCAAGTACTGGGGAGCTAAACCATTTAGTGCTTTGTAAGTAATCAGCAATATTTTAAAATGTATACGATGTTTAATAGGCAGCCAATGCAGTGCTGACAGAACCGGGCTAATATGGTCATACTTCCTGGTTCTGGTAAGAACTCGAGCTGCTGCATTTTGAACTAGCTGTAGTTTGTTTATTAAGCATGCAGGGCAACCACCCAGTAGAGCATTACAATAATCTAGCATTAACGCATGAACTAATTGTTCCGCATTTGTCCTTGAGAGCATATGATGTAATTTAGATATATTTTTAAGATGGAAAATTGCTGTTTTACAGATACTAGACACATGACTTTCAAATGAAAGATTGGTGTCAAAGAGCACACCCAGGTTCCCAACTGACGACGAAGACTTAACAGAGCAGCCATCAAGTGTTAGACAGTATTCTAGGTTATTAGGTGAGGAAGTTTTTTGTCCAATAATTAGAATCTCTGTTTTTTCAGAATTTAGTAGTAGGAAATTACTGGTCATCCAATTTTTTATATCAGCTATGCATTCCGTTAATTTTGTGAATTGGTAAGTTTCGGTTTTGAAGAAATATACAGCTGAGTATCATCAGCATAACAGTGAAAGCTAATTCCATGTTTCCTAATGATATCTCCTAATGGTTGCATGTACAGAATGAACAGCAGCGGTCCTAGTACTGAACCTTGTGGTACGCCATACTGAACTTGTGATCGATAAGACATCTCTTCATTTACTGCAACAAACTGATAACGGTCAGATAAGTATGATTTAAACCATGCTAGTGCATGTTCTATTTAAAAGAATGTTGTGGTCGATAGTATCAAATGCAGCACTAAGATCGAGTAACACTAATAGAGAGATACAACCACGATCGGATGATAAGAGCAAATCATTTGTGACTCTAATGAGAGCAGTCTCAGTACTATGGTACGGTCTAAATCCGGACTGAAAATCCTCACAGATATTATTTCTTTCTAGAAAGGAACACAGTTGTGAGGATACTGCTTTTTCTAATATCTTTGACAGAAAAGGTAGATTCGAGATCGGCCTGTAATTGACTAATTCTGTATGATCAAGTTGCGGTTTTTTAGCATTTTAATCATAGCCAGCTTAAGCAGCTCATACAAAGGACCTCCCTTCGTTGCCAAGTCCGGAATGTATTTACCCATGTAGTTTATGAGGCCTAGGGCCCTCCTCAACTCATTTACATTGTTCGGTTCTTGCAAGTCACTTATTGTACGCACCTTTTCTGGGTCTGCTCTGACACATTGTGCATCCACGAAATGACCCAGGAAACTCAACTCTGCTTTCCTGAAAACACAATTTTCTTTATTCAATTTGAGCCCCACACTTTCCATCCTTTTCAGCACCTTCTCCAGGTGTTTGTCATGCTCAGCCCGATCCTTCCCGTACACGATCACATCAACCATGTACACCGCGACTCCTTCCATGTCCCTGAGAAGTCCATTCATTTTTCTTTGGAAGATTTCCGGGGCTATGCTGATTCCGAAAGGAAGCCTCTTAAAGCAATAGCGTCCCACCGGAGTGATGAATGTCGTCAGCAAGCTGCTCTCATCACATAGCGGAATCTGCCAGAATCCTGACGCTGCATCTAATGATGTAAAGACGCTAATTTAGCTAGAATTTCGTCTGTTGTGGGAAGCATGTATCTCTCTCTTTTTATGTTGTCGTTTAGTTTATTTAACCCAACACAAATTCTGATGGTGCCATTGGGCTTCATGACCGGAACCATGGGTGCACACCAATCTGTAGGCTGTGTGACTTTTTCCACAACACCTTGTTCCTCCATTCTCTGCAGTTCTGCTGTTACTTTAGAAAGCAGTGGTAATGGTAGTCTCCGTGCAGTATGTACTGCGTATGGCTCCGCACCTTCTTTCAGGTGTATTTTAACCGGCTCAGTTTTCATTATACCACCTCCTTCAAAAACTGTGGTTATCTGCTCTATTCTTTTGACTAGCCCCATTTCAGCTGCTGTCTGTCGGCTTAGAAGATTACTGGCGGTTCTTCCGTCAACCACATGGGCTGGGCTGTCTAGTGCTATGTTCGAATGAAGGAGCTGTGCCTTTGGGTGAAGCTTTTCATACGTCACAGTGTTCATTACGGTAACATCCGCTCCCGTATCGATCTTAAAACTAACTGGGGTATCACCTATCTTAAGTAACACATTCCATTTAGCTTCTTCTGACTCATTTTTGTTACTCACTGCGCCCAGATAAAAGCTGTCTTCACTCACTTCATTCGCCGTCACTTGTCTCACCGTTTTTCTGCATTTTCTGCATTCAGTATCTGCTGCTGGGCATTTTCTGATGTCTTTGTGTCCTGTCTTACCACACCTGCTACACTCATTTTCTGTTTTCTCACCAGCTCTTTTATATTTCTCTTTCGTCCAGGGCCGATTTGCCGCCTTTGATGTACGCCTGGAGGTTATATCGTGCATGCTGTTTGTCGACTGACCCTCCTGCTGACTAATCTGCTGCGCGACATCCTCGGCTTGCCGCGTCATCTGCACCGCAGTTTCCAGGGTAAGTGCTGTCATTAGCTGCATCCTCTTAGAGAGCTCTTTATCATGAATTCCAACTACAAGCCTGTCTCTTATGTTCATTTCGACTTGCACCGAATTCACAGTTCTCACTGAGTTCGTAGAGGGCTCTGATATAGCACTCCGCATTTTTCCCGGGCCTCTGCACTCTCTGGTGAAAACTAGGGGTTGAACCGACTAGTCGACTAGTCGACTAGTCGACCTTAATGTAAAGTCGTGACGCTTTAACATTGACGTCGACTAGTCGCGTTGATCATGTGACATATGATTGCGCGAATTTTTATCAACATAAAACATGGCCGCGTTGCAGTCGACAACAAATGAAGAGCCCAGAGCGTCGCAGCAAGAATGCAGTAGTAGGCCTAACGTTACATCAAGTGTGTGGAAATATTTCACTAAAGATGAAGCTTGCAAAAATGTCACCTGCAAAATATGTAAGTCTGTCCTGAAGTACAACAAAAGTACAAGTGTAATGCACACGCATCTGAAAAGGCATCCGCTAACTACGCTGAGTGAGGAATGCAAACCATCTCAACAACAGTCAATCAGAAACTTCACAAAACAACCTGCTGTGACAGGAGAAAAGACGGCAGCAAATTACCAATTTACTGGTGAATTTTATCGTCAAAGACATTCGACCTTTAGCTGCAGTGCACGGAGAAGGTTTTCGAGAACTACTGCACTTTTTTGAACCTGGCTACGATATTCCATCCTACAAAACATTGTGGAACACTATCAAACACCAGTACAATAGCATGCGTGAAAACATTGTGGAGGAGATGAGAAACCAGACTGTGTCGCTAACAACCGATTTGTGGACATCCTCCACTATGGAGCCGTACATCACAGTAACTGCTCACTATATCACCGACACATGGAAGCTGACGGCCCGAGTGCTGTGTACATCAATGATGCCAGAGAGACATACTGCAGCCAACATTGCTGACCGTCTTTCTGAAATAATTAAGGAATGGGGCATACAGGTATTTTGCACAGTCCACGATAATGCCAGTAACATGAATTTAGCCATGGAGTTATGTGAAATGTTTCCTAAAGATCTGGGTTGCACCGGACACACCCTACAGCTAGCCATAAAAGCTGGCTTAGTCTTACCTGACGTTTCTAAGACTATTGATGCAGCAAGGAGAGTTGTCAGTCACTTTCGCCACTCAGCGGTAGCCACTTGTGCCCTAAGGAAACGACAGGAACAACTTGGCATAAGACCAAACAAACTTCAGACTGATTGTGCGGTCCGATGGAATTCCACATACATCATGATCCAGCGGCTGTTCGAGCAAAGAATTGCGGTGCAATCTGTGCTCGCAGATGAAACCGTCACCAAACCAGCCATCCAAATGTCACTCGCCCTGAGAGCATCACATTGGGAGATGCTGGAACAGCTGATTCCAGTGCTGCAACCTTTGGCCAAGGCCACCGAAATAATGTGTGCGGAGTTGCACGTGGGGCTGTCTTTCATCTTTCCAGTCATTTTCAACCTGATCCGCACCACTCTGCGCGTCGACGCATCTGACATGACAGCTGTACGTGCCTTTAAGAACACTGTTCGACGGCAGTTGGAAACACGGTTTAAACTGGAGTCCGACGATCTGACAGAATCCATCTCCACTGTGGCCTGTATGCTCGATCCTCGGTTTAAACATCTTCATTTCATCCCAGAGGATAAAAGAGAGGCCGCTCACAGCCACCTGAACAGCCTGGTCCAGGATGAGGGAGAGCCGCTTGCTGCAAAAGGTAATTTAATGTAATAATTTATATCTGTTAAGTTATTAGGCAATGCCATGTAGGATTTTCTTTTCATGTTATATTATGATCATAAGGTGCTTGAAGCATATGTTTTCCATGGTTGATTTTCACTAAGGAGATAAAAGCATGACGCATTTTAACGGGAAATGAGAGTCTCTTTATTAAAATCTTTAAAACATATTTATTTAAACATAGCCTAATAATGATGTATCTCTAATTCACCCGCAAATAATTGGAATATTATTTTGTATTAGCCTACTTGGATCTGCGCGTAAATAACGTAAACATGCAGATGTGAATTTATAGCTTTTTTCTTTTCTTGTTTTCATCCTATAGCTCATGATGTAAACAGTGAGGACACAGTTGAGGGTGAGCCAGTAACTGGAAAAAAGGCTCGACTTGAACACGATTTTGAGCAGCTTTTTGGGGCACACTACAGTGGGAGGAGAATGGGACAATCCACAGCAGCCGAAGAAATACGTGAATATTTTTTAGCACCACATATTCCCACGATGGAGAACCCCTTGCAGTGGTGGGCCCGCAACCACGACAATTATCCCCGTTTGGCCAAGCTTGGCAAAAGATACTTGGCTGTTCCAGCTACCAGCACCCCAAGCGAGAGGATTTTTTCACTGGCTGGGAATACCATCAGCCGACTGTGGGCAAGCCTCCATCCAGCTCACGTTGATGCCCTCGTGTTCTTGCATGCAAACCATAATCGAAAAATACAAACTGTGAATGAGCAGGACTGTGACAGTGAGTAGGTGTTATCGTAGGCCTAGTAGTAAAGTGTTATCTTGATTAAATAGTATTGTTATGCCGAAATCAAAAAATGCATTAAAACGGGAGTTATATTGTTGCATTTTAACCGTTAGTTGCAACATATGATCTGTATAATTTATAATATAATTAGCCTATGCCGTTATGCCAACATGCATCGATAAAAAAAATTAACTAAAACGGGAGTTACTGTTTAATTTTATCTGTTAAGTTGCAACATATGAGCTGTATAATTTTAGCACTGTTATGCCGACATGCATCGATAAAAAATTTAACTAAAACGGGAGTTGTTTCATTTTAACTGTTAAGTTGCAAAAAATGAGCTGCATTATTTTAGCATTGTTATGCCGACATGCGTCGATAGAAAAAAGAAACTAAAACGGGAGTTACTGTTTCATTTTATCCGTTAAGTTGCAACATATGAGCTGTATAATTTTAGCACTGTTATGCCGACATGCATCGAATAAAAAAAATATGCATTAAAACATGAGTTATTGTTGCATTGTTAACATTGAGTTGCAACATTATGAGGTGTATACTTTTTTAATTTAAGTTGCAACATAAGCTGTATAATCAGCATCTGTATGTTCTGCTAATAAATTGTGTCATGTTGCAAAGCAGTCCCATCTCTTGTTTTGTATATGACATCAGCGACTAGTCGACGTCGACTCGACTTTTATGTCATAACAGTCGACTTAAAATAATTTGAGGTCGTTCAACCCCTAGTGAAAACACACCCGCTCATGTATCACATTCTTTTTCGGCAAGAAATACTCGTCAAATTTTCCCAGCACTGTTTCGTACTCCTCAGCACTTTCCTCTGCTCCGAATGTGAACGATTTGAAAATGTTCTCAGCTTCAATGCCCATGGCATATATTAAAGTGCTTATCTGTACCTCTTTATCTTCTTTGCTCAGTTTTGTTGCGGTCCTGCCACGTTGGCCATTCCGTTGGACGATCAAAGTTAAAACTTTCTGGTGGATGAAATTTCGACATATTGCTCTTCTCTTGTCTTTATACTTCTGACACTATGTCTTGTATGCATTTGCAAGGAGGCATGAATCGTAGTTTGTCTGTTTATTGAACAGCCACATGGAACAACTGTACTCAGCTTGTTTACATCAGTATCAACTGTCTTACTCTACTTGTATTACTCAGACATGTAGTACTCCTGTGAGTCCCCTAGTGGGCTGGATATAACACCTTAACTAAGATAGGTAATTTACAATACCCTGACAGCAAGAACCAGGTGCTAGTGGAAGAGTGTAGGAGGCAGGTTTGGCAAACTGGTTGTGAGCCTCTGGAGATGGCCTGCAGATGATTTGCAGGGCGATCACTCTGCAAAGTGTTCACACTACTAGGCATCACCGGGAGACAAAGAGGAAGGCATTCAGGATCCGGAACCGAAGCCGCAGAGTAAGCCACTGTAGGTGGCTTTGATTAAGAGTGCAGAACCGTGGACAAATGCTGCTAGGACACAGGCCTGGCTCTAATCTACTCTGGCCGGGTCGCCTGGCAGAGGGTGTCTGATGTTGAAAGACCCAAACATCCAGTGACCCCAGGATACATGACTAATGATGGTTCCCAGCGCATCTGCATGATGTATAAAATCCTGTGGTGAAGGGAGCAGTAAACCTTCCTAGTTCACAGAAGCACTTCTAATCAGGGTACACTTGAATTCCTATATTATATTTCAAAATTGCACACATGCATATATTACATGTAAATGTACTGTAAATATATTTTAATGATTATCTTAATAGGCCATGCTACATTATGCATGTGATAACTCATTTCACAACTTGACCAATTTAATAGTTTCACATTACCACTGTGTTAAATTGAATCCTGATTCACAATGCATCATGTGGCAAAATTTTTGTTTTTCAAATTTAAAACATGTTTTGTCATTCTGTCAGCTACATGCATGGTTTTTTTTCATGGAGGGGGTTTGGGAATGTTTCCTGATGATATGAAAAAATAACACCACTTCAGGGTTTAATAAAGACTTCAAAATGATTTACCAACTGAGCAAGCATTAAAAAATGACAGAATTATCGGCCAATATAAAGAATTGTCGGTTATTATCTGTATCGGCCAAAATTTTTATATCGGTGCATCCCTACCTTAAAGTGATGCTTGCTAATTTCACATTCTCACTGTGTGTTTTAAGGAAAAAGAAGAAGTTTAATGCATTTATTCATGAATGTCAAAAACATAAACATTTCTCATTGTGTTTTAATATCTGGTTGACGTTATACAGCTACCAACTGAGAAAGCAATAGAGAATGACAAAATAATCAAAACTGAAAATGTATTATGCCACCCCGAATACATGTATACAAGTTATCAAACGAAACTATTTTAAAAGACCATCAAAGCAAAACAGAAGTAGCCTATATAATTAAAACAAACAAACTCGATGGCTGTTGGCTCATTTACTCAAAGCGTATATAACGATAAGCCACTGGCAAATCAGTGGCTGTAATCATTAAATAATATCACATGACACAGTGTAGAAGCTATTGAGCATACAGAAACAAGAAGATTAATTCAATGCTGAAATACAATTAAGTTACCGAAAACAGTTTTTGTGATCCGAGGAGCGTGCGCTAATATTTTCAGTGGCGCTTTAACAAGAAACAGGACACTCATGAATATTCAAGCAGGCTCTGCCCAGTGTCTACAGTAGCCTACCTTATGCCTCTGAATCTATGCCTGTCTACCTATGAGATTGGTTTAATCAACAGAATCTCAAAATATTATGTTATCTGAACCTCGTAAATGTTGATTTGACAAAAGAAAAAATTTTGTGAAAACAAATCATGTTTTTTCTTTTTTTTTTTTACAGTGTACCCTCAAATCAATATCAAATTTATTTCTAGAACACAGTTCCAGTGGGATTGAATGTGAGATTGAGTAAGTGCACTCAATAATTCTATCAGCACTGAAAAAAGCAGAATGTCAAGACAAAACAAAGAGAAAAATATGTTTAGACAATAAAAATGTGTACAGGAAGTGTAGAGATTCACTTTTTTTTTAAATGAAGTGAGTTACAAAAGATGTTTAATGTTTTATTTCATGCTCTGATTTTACACTGTCAGGTTTCCCACTTCCACCATATACAAGTTTCACTTTAAAGCACAGGAAGCAGCTCATTTAACATATGCAACTACACACCATGAAATTCACATTTATGCAGGGAGATTAAATTACTGTTCTAAATCTTTACAACATCTTTGAAAATGTCCCTAGAAATATCGTCCAGATTTTCTTTGAGAACCTAAGGTATAATTTGACACCTGTGGGCAATACTGAGCCCAACATTTGATCTGTGCCCACACACTGCAGCTGTTAGCAAAGAAACATGGAACATGTTAGCAGCAGATGCCAGAAACATGGATTAACTTTACCCTGTTCTAATGTCCTCCTTCAATTTATTTATCCATAAATACAAGCTCACAGTCTCCTGTATTCAAATATAGGAAATATTCACTGGGCATCTAAAAATCAGTTTCCTGTCTTCATTTTTCACTTTGCATCCCTGACAGAAAACAAATAAACAAACCCACTAGCCCACGAGTCACTAGCCCACACACATGCTAGCAACTGCACACACACACACACATACAAAACACACTTGTCTCTGTCTCTAAGGCCCATTTATATAAAAGAAACACCCTCTATTCTTTCACTTTTCCTCCGCTATCTTAATGCCCCACCCTCTTGCTTCTGTTTTGTTTCCCGCTTAACAGACATGTGTTTTGCCCGCCTCATAATCCCTGTTGCATGTTCAGTCTGTCCACATTATGCAGTAATCTTCAGATTAGATAATTCACTCATTTATCAACTGTCTGTTAATGTTTATTTACACTCTAAAAAATGCTGACTTGTTTCAACCAATGTTTGAGTCAAAT
>JAZAVI010002273.1:0-24682 GCA_036326025.1 Chrosomus eos | reverse complement strand
TTCCATTTGATTCATTCGTGCAGAACTCAATCACTAATTCAGCCATAAAAGATCCCGGCGCCAGCTAGTCTAGGCACCCCCTCAGAAAGGACTTTTAGGGCTCCGCAGGCCATAAAGAGATAAGCCAAAGCAGGAAGAACTTGTCACTGTTCATTCTTAACCAAGACAAATCTCCTCACAAATGGTTAAACAGGCCTGACCACCAAACAGGCCTGACCACCTTGGACCTCCCTGAGCATCACCACTGCTGAACAGGACAGAGATGTGAAACAGACCACAGCTTTCATAGGAGAATTACACAGACCTCACATTCAAATACATAAACTCATCCCAGAACAATTATTGACAAACTTATAATCAAACATTGTTCCACTACCTAATCCTATATTCTAGCTATGTAGGTGTCTATTATACTAGATAGCATACAAGTCATGCAAATGTTGTTACTTTAGATGGATGAATGAAAGTATGTCTTGTTTGATATCAGTAAGATCATATATTCTTAATTCTTAAGGTGGCTTGAATGAAATCTGTGTAAAATGCTTTGTATGATTATGATAATCTATAATGTTTAAACTGTGATCTTTTGTTCTCTGCTAAGTGCTGGAACCCAAGCAGATCCCAGATTCACCTCCTAAATTAAACCAGTGTCTGATTGGCCAGAACTCATCCTGGAGGTTGGACAAACTTTGAGTTTAAAATCTTAAACCCTCTCTTTTTCTCGCTTTCTAGTTCTCTCTAAAAAAAACAACTCTCGGCAGCACAAGTCGGGTGGAGCAGACGATGGTTATAGTAACCATGTAGACGCATAGAGACAAATGACCCTAATCAAGATCAGGGTTTAAAACAGCTTCATTCAAGCCATCTAACTATTCGTCTCATTTTCCTTTCTTTTTCTTAGTTGTATTTTATTTTCTCGTTAAAAGTCTCGTTCTAAGTTAAGTTTTGCTGTAAAGCCTCGTTTTAAAGGGTACCTATCATGGAATTTTGAAAATTACCTTTCATGTAGTGTGTAACATAGATCTAAGTGAACGAAAACATCCTGCAAAGTTTTAAATATGAAAGTTCACCGTATACAAAGTTATTATCTCTCAAAAGTAAGAGTCGACTCTGAGTCGTTGATATGAATCGATAGACGAACGATGCATTTTCTCTAACTTTCGTACGTCACTTGTACAAGTTATTTGAATAAGATACGCCCACTCATTGCATTAGGAGACACCAGGGAAAACATCATGTCGACGAGACGCTGCTGTGTTTTGAAGTGCGACGCAAAAGCAAACTTTTTTCATCTGCCCAGTGAGGAGCATTTGAAGACTAAGTGGCTACAGTTCATAACTATACCACAGAAGTATTATAGCCCGAACTTGTTCTGTGTTCGCGTCATTTTGAAGATGATTGCTTCACAAACCTAAATGCTATAAAGTATGGATTTCCGAGCCGGCTGATACTGAAGGAGGGAGGTTCAGTACCGAGTTTATTTGGATCAGCTTCCTTCTCCGAATCACAATCTGTAAGTAGGCTGTTGCTTTTATGTTTGTATCATGTTCTATAATTATTTTGTGTGTTGTATACGCACAGGCACAGCGCAGCTTCTAGCAGCTAACTTAGGTCTTCAATGTCAATTGTATTGAAATATGTGAAGTGTTTGTCGTTGTTAATGGAGTTGTCACAGGGCTCTCGAGTGTCACGCATCACGCATTGAGCGTGACAGTCACTCATTTCGGTCTTTTGTCACGCTCTCCGGCCACACATTGTATTTTTCACGCTGAAAAACTATTTGTAATATATTTATTATGCCGCAGTGCCCAAAACTCACTCACTGTGGAACCGGCAGGATTCAAGCGCGTCTCCTCCAGTGTTGCCAGGAACGTATGCCTGCACTGTTTCCGCGGGTTGTTTGTGTAGTGCACGCTGGTTGACGCGATTGTTTTATCCACTGGAACATGATTGTTATTGAGGAAACACCCGGGAACGCTATTTGAATATTTTTGGCCGTGATTGGGTTAGTTTTGATGAGCAATTGGGCTGGTTTTGTTGAGCAGACCTGGCAACCCTGGTTTCCTCTAGTGTTGTTCGTCTGGTGTTGTTAGCCAATCAGAAAATAGCACTGTTGTATCTGGGTAAGATCTAGCGCAACAACCAATGACACCCCGTCGGCTGGGTGTCTAACATATCATCACAGATTAGCGTCACGCAAAGGCGGGGTTTGGAAAAATGACTCACTAAACGATTCATATGGGAGTCGGTGAGCAAATCAGGTAAAAATAAATGCATATTATAAGACAACAAAAGTGTTTTTTGTCATTGCATGCTTGTAAAACTGTTGTTGGGGACTCCCAGAACAATATTAGGAACATTATAAATGCCATAATAGGTACCCTTTAACGTTTCAACTACAAAACCAGCTTCCAACTTCAAAGACTTTCACTCATCCGCGCCAACACCCCACGTGACTGGCCGTCCAAGATCTATCAGGCACACGAGGAGACCAGCCAAGTAACGGACCCGGGAAACACCTTTGACGAAGCACCGCAAAAAGGAAATTCCCTGGCATAAGCAACGCAAAGACAAGCAAGTACTCCAGACTCGATCTGAACTGGTGCCTTTTTATGTTGAATAACCTGTCTAAGAAACGAAGGTTTAAATTAATGCTTGGTGGTTCGTTCAGGTTTATGTCTTACAAAGTGCATCTCACTCTGAAAACTCACTCTTTCTCTCTCTTCCTTTGCGCCTTGTTGAATGTGTGTGTGTGTGATTGTTTAGACCTTAGTTTTATGTGTTTAGAATAGTTAATAAAGTCGTCCATATATTTGAAAAGATATTTGCCTTGTGTTGTGCTTACACATTTAATGTCTTGTACTGTCGATCTAAAGTTACCTTGCTAATACATAGTGTTTCACTATAGATTGGATATTTATATCTGTTGCCAAGGTTAAAATTACGGCCCGTTCAAATGAACTCTAAACGAGTCATTTGCTCGGTTCCATAGTGATTTGGTCAATGATTCATTGCAAATCGATGAATCATTCCCTTTGAGCTAAATTGGCCTTCCGGCCCCCTTAAATACATTTTATGTATAGTATTATTATGTAGGTTCGTTACAAGTGTTACTTGATCTTAGTGCTGCATTTGATACTATCGACCACAACATTCTTTTAAATAGACTATTCAATTCAATTCAATTCAAGTTTATTTGTATAGCGCTTTTCACAATACACATTGTCTCAAAGCAGCTTTACAGAAAGTGCATTTCAGAAATGGACAAAGAAAAATACAGTTAGTTAATCATGTATAAATTTAGGCATAACATATCGCCGGTGTTTAGTCGTCTCTTCACAGGCGTCGAGTCGTCTCTCCACAGGCGTTTAGTCGTCTCATCACAGGTGTTGGGGCATCTGAAGTCTTCGTGAGAGGCTGGATACAAACTTGGAGCTGACGAACGCTATTTACCTCGGGACGATAACAGCAGAAAGACAGATGGGAAATAATTAGCATAGCTGATGTTCATAATATTAATGCATTCGAACTGATTCAGAAGTAGTATAAAAGGTAAGCATTAAGTGAATGCTTGGTTAAAGAGATGCGTCTTTAATCTAGTTTTAAACTGGGACAGCGAGTCTGAGTCTCGAACAATATCAGGAAGGCTATTCCAGAGTTTAGGAGCTAAATGTGAGAACGCCCTCCCTCCTTTAGTAGACTTAGATATCCTAGGAATGACCAGAAGCCTCGAATTTTGTGATCTTAAAGAGCGCGATGGATTGTATGGCGATAGAAGGTCTGTTAAATACACAGGAGCTAAACCATTTAGAGCTTTATAAGTCAGTAGTAATACTTTGTAATTGATACGGAACTTAATAGGTAACCAGTGTAGAGATGATAAAATTGGTGTTATATGATCATATTTTCTTGATCTAGTAAGAACTCTAGCGGCTGCATTTTGGACTAACTGTAGCTTGTTTATTGAGGATGCAGGACAACCAGCTAATAAAGCATTACAGTAATCTAGTCTCGAGGTCATGAATGCATGAACTAACTTTTCTGCATCTGAAACAGATAGCATGTTACGTAGCTTAGCAATGTGTCTAAGGTGGAAAAAGGCTGTTCGTGTAACATATGAAATATGATTTTCGAAAGTCAAGTTGCGGTCTAGCATAACACCCAGGTCTTTTACTGTAGTGGATAGAGTAACAGGACATCCTTCTAAATTAAAGTTGTATTGTAAGGGATTTTGTGGGTAGTTTTTTAGACCAATAAGTAATACCTCCGTTTTATCTGAATTTAATAGCAGGAAATTACACGTCATCCAGCATTTTATATCTTTTAGACACTCTGTCATGTTAGATAAGTTAGTGTTTTCATCTGGTCGTGATGAGATATATAATTGAGTGTCATCAGCATAACAGTGAAAATTAATTCCATGTTTTCTTATAATATTACCAAGTGGCAGCATATATATTGAGAATAGCAGAGGGCCTAGGACAGATCCTGGCGGCACTCCATAGTCTACTGATGTTATCTTTGATTTTTCCCCATTTAAACAGACGAAATGGTAACGGTCTGATAAGTACGATCTAAACCAGCTTAATGCCTGTCCCTGAACACCAGTGTAGTTTTGTAGTCGATCTAAGAGTATTTTATGATCTATAGTGTCGAACGCAGCACTAAGATCAAGTAGAACTAGTATTGAGATACAGCCTTGGTCAGAGGCTAAGAGTAAATCATTTGTAATTTTAACTAGCGCAGTTTCTGTGCTATGATGCGGTCTGAATCCCGACTGAAATTTTTCATAGATATCATTTTCTTGCAAGAAAGAGCACAATTGAGCGGACACAATTTTTTCTAGTATTTTAGACATAAATGGAAGACTAGAAAACTATGTTGGCATTAGCGGAATTGCACTAGCATGGTTTAAATCATACTTATCTGACCGTTTTCAGTTTGTAGCAGTATGTGAAGAGATGTCTTATCGATCACAAGTTCAGTATGGCGTACCACAAGGCTCAGTACTAGGACCGCTGCTGTTCACTCTGTACATGCTACCATTAGGAGATATCATTAGGAAATATGGAATTAGCTTTCACTGTTATGCTGATGATACTCAGCTGTATATTTCTTCAAAACCTAACGAAACTTACCAATTCACAAAATTAACGGAATGCATAGCTGATATAAAAAATTGGATGACCAGTAATTTCCTATTACTAAATTCTGAAAAAACAGAGATTCTAATCATTGGACAAAAAACGTCCTCACCTAATAACCTAGAATACTGTCTAACACTTGATGGCTGCTCTGTTAAGTCTTCGTCGTCAGTTAGGAACCTGGGTGTGCTCTTTGATACCAATCTTTCATTTGAAAGTCACGTGTCTAGTATCTGTAAAACAGCATTTTTCCATCTTAAAAATATATCTAAATTACGTCATATGCTCTCACTGACAAATGCAGAACAATTAGTTCATGCTTTCATGACCTCAAGGCTCGATTATTGTAATGCTCTACTGGGTGGTTGCCCTGCATGCTTAATAAACAAACTACAGCTAGTTCAAAACGCAGCAGCTACAGTTCTTACCAGAACCAGGAAGTACGACCATATTAGCCCGGTTCTGTCAACACTGCATTGGCTGCCTATTAAACATCGTATAAATTTTAAAATATTGCTGATTACTTACAAAGCACTAAATGGTTTAGCTCCCCAGTACTTGAGGGAGCTCTTAACGCATTATAGTCCTTCACGTCTATTGCGATCTCAAAATTCTGGCCAGTTGATAATACCTAGAATAACTAAATCGACTGCTGGCGGTAGATCCTTTTCCTATTTAGCACCAAAACTTTGGAACAATCTTCCTAACACGGTCCGGGAAGCAGATACAGTCTGTCAGTTTAAATCTAGACTAAAAACACATCTATTTGGCTTAGCATACACATAACACATTATATTTTTCTATAATTCAATGTTAGGCTGCATAGATTAGATCAGCCGGAACCGGGAACACTTCCCATAATTCCTGATGTAATTTGTACATCATAAGAAGGATGGCGTCTACGCTAATATTAGTCTCTCTGTTTATCCCGAGGTTTACCGCAAACCGCCGGGTCCAGGCCATATCAAGATCTGATGAAGGACCATCACATGGACACGACGACACGCATTATCAGGGCTGTGAAGGCCCATGGACACCTCACCACACTCATCTCCTCACCGGCCGGATGACCCAACCCAACCAGATGAACTGGATAATATCGTGAAAGTTCTGATCCCATCTGACTCCTGACATTATGCTGCCTAACTCATAATCATACACTGTTCATTCGTTGGCCAAAGGAGGACTGGCCCCCCGACTGAGCCTGGGTTCTCCCAAGGTTTTTTTCTCCATTCTGTCAATGGACAGAAGTTTTGGTTTTGGTTCCTTGCCACTGTTGCCTTCGCCTTTGGCTTGCTTAGTTGGGGACATTTAATTTTCAATTGAACAATACTATTACAACATTGTTTTCCTGTTATCTCTGTAAAGCTGCTTTGAAACAATTTGTATTGTAAAAAGCGCTATATAAATAAAGGTGACTTGACTTGACTTGACATACGTGTGTGACTGACAGCAAGAACCATCATACGTGTGTTCCAAAGAGCACAGCAGTAATGACTTTGTGAACTACTTTACTTACAAGATTGATAATGATAGAGAGAAAATTATAACTATGCAACCATCTACTACAGTATCAGACAGTGCAGTGTAGTCTCCCTGACAAAATATTTTATTAATTTGTTGCTATAGGAGAGGAAGAATTTACTAAACTTGTTAAATCATTTAAATCAACAACCAGAGCCGGACAGTGACGGAGTACATTTACTTGAGTACAGTACTTAAGTACAATTTTGAGGGATCTGTACTTTACTCGAGTATCATTTTTGGGAGTACTCATGACTTTACTCAAGTACATTTGAGAAGCAAATATTGTACTCATTACTCCACTACATTTCTATCCATAACTGTGAGTACCCATTACTACTTAAAAAAAAAAAAAAAGGCAAAAAGAAAAGTCTCGGAAACCCTCAAATTGTTGTTTCCCTCTCAAACGTGATTGGATTGTGCAGGCGCCACTGATTGGGACAGCCTATCAGAAATCACATTCAGCTTTCCGCCAAAGTCAACTCCATGGTCAGATTTAGATAAGAGACGAAACCATAGACAAAACAATGGATGAAGACGCAGCAGGTCCAGGAATGTGCCAACCCGTGGCCCCACCTCGCCAGACTATTTAAATTTTCTGAATTTTCTGAAATTTTCTTAAATGTTAAATAAAGCAACATAGTAAAAAGATGAAAATGACTAGATTTTACTTTCAATTCCTTTTACATTCTTCAAGGTATTAACATTGACATTTTTCATAACTCCATGTAGGATGTTTCAAACTGTACATAAATGTAAGCACTGTGGCTGGCAGCAGTAATAAAATATTTAGAAAATGTACTCTTGTACTCTTGATACTCAAGTACTTTTAAAATCAAGTACTTCAGTACTTTTACTTAAGTAGACATCTGACTGTAGTACTTTTACTTGTACTTGATTAAAATTTTGCAAGGGGTATCTGTACTTTTACTCAAGTAATGAAGCTTTGTCTCTGTCCGCTCTGTCAACAACATGTATGTTAGACCCTATACTGACTAAGCTACTTAAAGAGATGCTTCCAGAGGTCATAGATCCTCTTCTAAATATCATTAATATCATTATTATTCATCTTTGTCACTGGCCTTTGTACTGAAAACTTTTAAGCTGGCTATGATTAAACCGCTTGTTAAAAAACCACAACTTGATCCTACAGAATTAGTAAATTACAGGCCGATCTCGAATCTCGAATTTCTGTCAAAGATACTAGAAAAAGCAGTATCCTCACAACTGTGTTCCTTTCTTGAAAGAAATAATATCTGTGAGGATTTTCAGTCCGGATTTAGACCATACCATAGTACTGAGACTGCTCTCATTAAAGTCACAAATGATTTGCTCTTATCATCCGATCGTGGTTGTATCTCTCTATTATTAGTGATCTTTTTTATTATTAATTAATTATTAATTAGTGGAATTGCACTAGCATGGTTTAAATCATACTTATCTGACCGTTATCAGTTTGTAGCAGTAAATGAAGAGATGTCTTATCGATCACAAGTTCAGTATGGCGTACCACAAGGCTCAGTACTAGTGTGACACTGTCACACATGTCACATGTTTTAACCACTCTATATATTATGATTGTATGTATATTAGAGTTTTAATTGGTTTACATGTTGTCTTAGTCATTTTAGTCCATTTTTTTCCTCTTATCTGTTTTAATGTGTGTATGTCTTTTATCCATACTGGGTCTGTCATGTGACAGATCACATGACAGGAAACAGGATATAGCCAGCATAAATGAAACAGCATGGCAAACAAACAAGGTATCTGTCAAGACGACCAAAGCGGGATTGAGGAGTTTCTTTTAAAGTAACACCAAGTAACTTTTCCTCTTCGGTCGCCCTGCTGGTTGGAAACGAAATTGTCCATTACCCCTGCCGTAAATAATTTATCCTACCGTCGCACGCACGCTCGCTGTTTATCCAGCACCGGCTTTAGAATGAACGATGTCCACAGACAAGGTAGAGTATGTTACATGATTTCATGAGAGGATGATGTATTGTGACATCAGAAATGAAGAAAAACGAAATAATGACTATTGTAGCGCTTGACGTAAAGCAGTCGAATTCTGTAGTTCTTTTTGTGCACGGGTTCCTACACGAAACCCGAAGTTACATAGTGCCAGTAAAAAGGAATACAGACCATGTCAGGCTATGGCAGACGTGTCATTTAACTTATTTTAAGTCGATGTCCCATCACAAAGGTCTTGGAAATATATTATGAAGGTTGAAAAACTACATAGTGTTACTTTAAGGACTTACCATTACAGCAAACCTCATCACTTTTCATTGAATTATCACTACAGTTGGATTGTATATACACCGGTGGACACTCACACATTGGGACTTACAGCACGCACGGACTCTTAAGGACTGTTTTAGGGTATGGAACCAATGGACTCTATGCTTTTAACAGCCTAAGTTTTCTAGTTTTATGGTGTTGTTTTAAGTTCCTTGTGGAATTTGTAAATGCACTTCATTTATTCACTTTATTTCTGTTGTTGTCTCATCTTTTTAAACACTTAAGATAAAACTCACACAGTTTAATCTGACCCCAATTTTACTACGTAACTCTACCGATTAGGCCGATTGTTACACTAGGACCGCTGCTGTTCACTCTGTACATGCTACGCTACACACACACACACACATCAAAAACACACACACACACCACACACACACACACACACCACACACACACACACACACACACACACACACACACACACACACACACACACACACTCTGTACATGCTACCATTAGGAGATATAATTAGGAAGCATGGCATTAGTTTTCACTCTTATGCTGATGATACTCAGCTCTATATCTCTTTGAGCCCCGACGAAACTTGCCAATTCAATAAATTAACGGAATGCATAGCTGATATAATAATTTTTGATCCTTGCCACTGTCACCATTTTCCACCTTGCTTAGTTGTGGACATTAAATTTAACATTTCATTTAATATTCAACAATAATATTGATCTGCCTGCATTGACACTATTATACTACAATAACTGAACTGAACTAGACTAAATCAATAACTTTTTTAAATGCTGTAAATGCCATGCTGTTCAACGGCAAATGGGAGCGTGTCTGTGATCCTGGGAACAAACAGTACAGCCTCTGTCTTGAGTTCATTATAAATCGCAGGACCCTGAGATCATTGGAGAGACTAGCATTCCCCACTAGCATCCATATTACACCTTATTAAAGATTACTTCAGTCCAGTACAGTGAAGAGGCTCTCTGCTCCATTAGCATATACACACACTCGCTAGCAGGCTAATGACGATGCTAAGACGGATTCTGCACCGTGTTCTGTTAGTGTTCTTATCTATCTATCTATCTCATCTATCTATCTATCTATCTAATCTATCTATCTATCTATCTATCTATCTATCTATCTATCTATCTATCTATCTATCTATCTATCTATCTATCTATCTATCTATATCTATCTATCTATCTATCTATCAATCTGTCTATCTGTCTCTCTATCTATTTATCTCTCTCTCTCTCTCTCTCTATCTACAGCATCCGTCTGTCCGTCCGTCCATCCAACTGTCTATCTATCTATTTTTTTTCTTCATTTTTTTCTTTATTTATTTGGATGGGACAATGCATATTGATGAACGTGCAACATAAATTGACGTAAATATGTCAGATTTAGCACAATGCCCATTTCCATCCGTAGTCCCAGACATGGAAAAACAAACAAAAAACAAACATAATACCAAACCGACGTATAGAGCTAAAAATAGTTAAAAGTGCCTATGCTTTAATAAAGTGCTTGTTATAATAATTATATAATAAGTGTGTCTGTTAAAGTGCCTGTGCATAGACATTCTAAAGTGCTTGTTATAAATGTACCTATTTTAAAGTGCCTATGCAGTTCTTACCTAATGGTTCACAGTTTAGGCAAAAAAAATCATGTACGTTTGCTATTTATTGATTTTTTTCTGCTTTTAATTGTGTTCAGCCTTTTATCTTGGCAAAGAAATTGATTAATAATTTTAACTTAGATTTTAACATTGTGTGTTGGTTGGTGGATTTTTTAACAAATAGATGCCAAAGAGTACGTGTCAATGGAGTGTTGTCGATGTATTGTTGTCTTCCACTGGTACTCCACAGGGTTGCGTTTTGTCCCCTCTTTTGTTTTCTTTATATACTGACGACTGTCGTAGTACTTTTAATGGGAGACACACTGTTAAATTTGCGGATGACTCTGTGATTGTGTCGCTTCTTAATGAGTCTGAATCGGACTTTGGTCCAGTGACAGACCCATTTTATCCAATGGTGTGATGCTTCATTTCTAAATATTAATGCTTCAAAAACAAAAGAGATGTTCATTGATTTCCGTAAGAAGAACTCTGTACCTGTGTTGACTTCTGTCATAAAGGGACATCAGGTAGAAGTGGTTACACAGTATAAATATTTAGGGACTGTAATTGATGACAAACTACAATTTGAGGCAAACACTGATATCATTAGAGGAAAGGCTCTTCAGCGTATGTATTTTCTAAGGAAACTTCGAACTTTTAACATGGATGTTTCTTTTATGAAAATGTTTTATACCTGTTTTATCGAGGTAATTTATTTGTTGGTATGGTAATCTTAATGTTAAGAATAGGAGGAAGTTGACAAGCATAGTTACAATGTGTAGCAAGATAATTGGGATTGACTTAAGGACCATCACACAAATTTATGAGCATAGGATGATTAGGAAGGGCCAGTTAGTTCTTTCTGATGTCACTCACCCATTATGTAGTGAACTTCAACTACTTCCTTCAGGACGGTGATTTAAACTCCCCCTGTGTAAATTAATAGATACAGAAATTCCTTTATACCTGCTGTAATTAAGTTTTTAAATGATTGATTGTAATCTGTGTGTTGTGTTGTTATTAGAGATGCACGGTTGGCGGTTACAGCCGCGGACTCCGCGGATAAAGCGCGGATCGGGCGGATGACGTGACAAAAAAAATTTTTTTTAATTAAATTCGGGCGGGTGGCGGGCGGTTGGCGGGCGGTTGAACCAATCAAATGAAAAATATATGTTCAAGCTTCTAACTAGACGCGTATTTGACGCTCTATTCGTGTTCGGTGAACACACATAAGAGTCGCTGTCCATTCGCGAAGTGCTGAAATACAAATGAAAACTATTTTGTAAATTAATTCAGTTTTACCATGATTAAATCAGCTTTGCAACTTTGCATTTGCACTTTGGGACAGGCGATTATAAATAACGTCACTAGCAGCTTGTAATTTATTGTAAAAAAATCCCCATGTTTTCGGTGTTGATGTTGTGGTGACACGTCCATGTAACATAAGGGTGTAGCGCTGCCAATAAAGCAGCTAAAAGTTGTCACAAAGAACTGGCAAAAGTAATGATTATGAATATGTCGAATAGGCCTATAGCAAGGAGACAATTTAATTATTTATAAACGTGTTTTCTGTGTCATTGTCACCTGCAAAGATGAAGTTGACGATGCTGATCGTGATATTCGCAGTGAACGCGCCAGAGAGAAATGCACATTTCATAGGCTACGGATTACATAAACAGAGAGCAGTCTGTTTTCTTTCGTTTTGAAATGTTCTTTTTAGAAATAGACATTTTAGATATATTTCTCGGTCTGTGAGGCAAGTAGGCTGAGTTTTGAGATGCCTCCAGTTCACGCGCCGGCGGTTTCGTGATTAGCCTAGGCTACATCTGCTATATTATTATTTATTAAATCCAGGCAGTTGGTTGATGAAACATTGATAAAATTAAGATACAATTAACACAAAACGAAATTCACTTTAAAGAAAGGCTTTGTGCTTTCTGTTTTATGCTGTGAAAGTTTTAAAGCAGTCTTTTAGTGCCGCTTTCAGAGCGCTCACGTCCGTAACGGATTCCCCTATTTTAAAGAATTTATCCTCAACTAGTTTTGTGGTGTAGTAAGTAGGTCTACGTATATTGTATAATGTTAACTTCAAATAATAGTAATTTAAGGGCGAGGCTTATTCCAACGTAAAACGGTGTAGGCTATAATTGTATATAGTTTTAATCAAATAAGGTTGGATTATTTATATGTTGAGCTGCCTGTTCATGAAGCTGAAAGTGCACGTAATAAAATAATATACAATTGATGCAAACCAACAGGAATCCTTGCCTTTTCTGCTCTGTTTATGTTTTATGTGGGTAATGCTATACGTTATTAAAATGGGCCCCCAGATGCTTAAGGCCACCACTGCCTATCAGATAAGGTCAGGTTGGCTGAAGTGCGTTTAATTTAGGCTATTTATTTATTTGTATCCCTGCGCGCCGATCGGAGACGGAGTTCACTGCTGATATTCTGAGGGCTTTCTAGTCTCGCGGCTGTCATCAACAGCGCGTTGTATCGCCCAATCAGCGGATGGCGGGCGGATAATTTTTGAAAATTGGTCAAAAACGTTGGTGCGGATGGAGGGTGGACGGATGATGAGTTTTGTGATGCGGTTGCGGATGAAATAATAGCCCATCCGCGCATCTCTAGTTGTTATATGTGTTGTTATATGTGTATGTGTATACTGCTGTCTACACAAAGAATTGCCTTTGAGGACAATAAAGTTTAAAGTTAGATATTTATTCAGCCATCTTTTAAGCTGTTTCTTAAACAAAACAAGTGTCTATCTATCTATCTATCTATCTATCTATCTATCTTTTAACGAAGAGGCAGAGTCGAGTGGATCCATTTGCAGTAACTTTTATTGAAATACAGCAAACAGAGAGCAAACAGTGATCAGCTGTAATGAAGGGCAAATCCAAACTCAGAGACGATACCAGGCTGGGGTCGGGGCAGGCAGCAGACAATACTCGGTAGACCAGGGGAGCAGGCTAGGATCAGGAAACCAGGATAACCAATGGAACGTAGAATGCTCAGAAGTGTAGGCAGTAGCTGATACAAGACTTCGCACTGGTGTAGTGAGTGGAAGGGGTTTATATGTGTGTGTGAATGAGATGCAGGTGTGTGTGTAATCAGCACAGTGCAGGTGTATGGTGTAATCAGTCCAGGGAGATGTATGATGGGAAATGTAGTTCAGTACTCGGGAGACTGAGATCTTTGATGACTAGGGAGGGGCGTCGAAGAGCGATCTATGACAGAGCCCCCCTCCTGCGAGCGGCTCCCGAAGCGAGGGGCGGTGCGCCGACGAGGTCTCCCACGGGGTCTAGGAGCAGGTCTCTCTGGGTGGTTCTGGTGGAAGGTGGTGGTGAGAGCTGGATCCAGAATGTCTTGAGAAGTTACCCAGGATCTCTCCTCAGGACCAAATCCCTCCCAGTCAATGAGATACTGCAACACCCTGCCTCTGCGTCTGGAATCGAGTATCTCCTTCACCTGGTAGACCCCCTCGTCCTCGATGATGATGGGGGGAGAGTTCTCTGCTGTGGTCTCCTCCTGGTTACCCTCTCTCCTCGGCGCAGATGCAGGTTTAAGCAAAGACATGTGAAAGGTGGGGGAGATGCGGTAAGAGGGTGGTAAGGCTAATCGAAATGACACCAGAGTGATCTGTCTGAGGATCCTGAAGGGACCCACGAATTTGGGGCTTAACTTCTTACTGGGGAGCCGGAGGCGTAGATCTTTTGTGGAAAGCCAAACCCACTGTCCAGGCGCATACCTGGGACCCCCTCTCCTATGACGATCTGCCTGTTCTCTGACTCTGCGCACGGCACGTTGTAGGTGGACATGAGCATTGTTCCAAGTCTCCTCGCTCCTCTGTAACCTGGCGTCGACAGTGGGAAGGTCAGTGGGCTCACCTGACCAAGGAAATAGTGGAGGCTGGAAACCTAATACACACTGGAAAGGCGTAAGACCAGTCGAGGGTTTGCGTAGGGAATTCTGAGCGTACTCAGCCCATACGAGGAAGCGACTCCAATCTTGCTGGTTTTGGTGGCAGTAAGTGCGTAGAAAGCGCGTGAGCTCCTGATTCAGCCTCTCCACCTGTCCATTAGCCTGTGGATGATAGCCAGAAGTCAAGCTGACGTTGAGTTTCCCACATAATGACCGCCAGACCCGGGAGGTGAATTGGGGACCTCTGTCAGAGATGATGTCCTCCGGTAAACCGTACAAGCGAAAGACATGTTGTAAAAGGGCCTCCGCCGTCTGTAACGCTGTGGGTAACCCGACTAAGGGAATAAATCTGCAGGCCTTAGAAAAACGGTCAACCACTGAAAGGATGGTAGTGTAACTTTGACTGGGAGGTAGATCAGTAACAAAGTCGACCGCGATATGGGACCATGGCCGCTGTGGTATGGGTAGGGGTTGTAGCAGACCAGCTGGCTTGAGATGGGAGGACTTGACCATATTACATGTGGTACACTGCCGGACGAAGGAGATCACGTCAGCTTGGAGCGAAGACCACCAGAAGCGGCTGGAAACCAGATGTGTGGTCGCAGAAATCCCGGGATGTCCTGCACTGGGAGTGTTATGTACCCATTGTAGGAGTCGGGTGCGGAGGCATTGAGGCACAAAGGTGAGGTTGGGTGGACACTCGGACGGCGGCGGATTCTCCCTCAGAGCAGAAGAGATCTCGGCCATTATGTCCCACTGGACAGGAGCAACTATGAGAGACGAGGGTAGGATGGGTTCGGATGTTGGTGGAACAGTGGAGCTGTCAAACTGGCGGGACAGGGCGTCCGCTTTACCATTCTTGGAGCCAGGACGGTAGGTTATCTTGAAGTCGAATCTGGAGAAGAAAAGAGACCATCTGGCCTGTCTGGGATTTAAGCGTTTGGCGGACCTGATGTACTCCAGATTACGATGATCCGTTAGAACAGTGAAAGGCTGACGAGCTCCCTCCAGCCAATGTCGCCATTCTTCTAGTGCTGCCTTCATAGCTAAGAGCTCCCTGTCGCCCACGTCGTAATTTCGCTCAGCCGAAGAGAGTTTGCGGGAATAGTAAGCACAGGGAAACATTTTTGCTGGGTCTCCATGCCGCTGAGACAGAATAGCACCGATGCCCGTGCTGGAAGCGTCCACTTCTACAAAGAATTCACGCTCGGGATCAGGATGGTGGAGGATGGGAGCGGTGGTGAATCTCTGCTTTAATTGGTTGAAGGCAGATGAACTCTCGGGCGACCACCTTAATTGATGTCCCCCTCCCCGTAGAAGGGATGTGAGTGGAGCTGCGGTGATGCTAAAGTTTCGGATGAATCGTCTGTAAAAATTAGCAAAGCCCAGGAAACGTTGCAGCTCCTTAACGGTGTTGGGTTGTGGCCACTTAACAACGGATCGAACCTTGCTGTCATCCATGGTAACTCCCTCTGCACTGATGATGTATCCCAGAAAGGAGATCTGAGTTTGATGAAACTCGCATTTCTGCACTTTGGCATACAGGTTGTTCTTGATGAGGCGTTGGAGTACCGCTCGCACATCCCGCACATGAGACTCAAGTGTGTCAGAGAAGATTAGGATGTCGTCGATGTATACTATTACCCTCTGGTTGAGCATGTCGCGGAAAATCTCGTTTACAAAGGCTTGGAACACTGACGGACTGTTGGAGAGCCCGAACGGCATGACCCGATATTCATAGTGCCCTGTTGTTGTTGAGAAGGCGGTCTTCCACTCATCACCTCTTCTAATACGGACCAGGTTGTAAGCATTGCGTAGATCCAGCTTAGTGAAATATCTGGCGGTGCGGAGTTGTTCCAGGGCGGCCGGGACCAGGGGTAAAGGATAGCGAAACTTGACCGTGATCTCGTTGAGGCTGCGATAGTCAATGCAGGGTCGAAGTCCGCCGTCCTTTTTTTTTACGAAAAAGAAACCGGCTGAAGCAGGAGAAGTGGAGGTGGTGATAAAGCCCTTGGCGAGTTGCTCATCAATGTAAGCTTTCATAGCATCGGTCTCTGGTTGAGATAGTGGATATACTCTACCCCGCGGGAGGGTGGCACCGGGGATTAAATCGATGGCACAGTCACTGGATCTGTGTGGATGAAGTTGAGAAGCTCTGTTCTCGCTGAAAGCCAGGGAGAGATCATGATATACAACGGGTACCCCTTGGAGATCAGGATTTTCAGAACAGTGATTTAGCAGAGTGTTACTGGTGGGAGTGTATAAGCATTTCTTCAGACAGGTATCAGACCACTGAATAATCTGTTTGTCGGACCACGAGATGGAAGGGTTGTGTTGTTCTAACCAGGGAAGACCCAGTATGAGGGGATGGTGAGGTGAGTCAATGGTGAAGAACTGAATGATTTCAGTGTGCTGAGTGTCCGTGATTAACGTGATCTCTTGAGTGGTGAACTGAACTTTGCCAGAGCCTAGGGGACGTCCGTCTATCGCTGCCACTGCCACCCGAGAGCCACATGGAATGAGAGAGAGGTTGTTAGATTTAGCAAAACACAAGTCAATAAAATTCCCTGTAGCTCCTGAATCAATCAAAGCACGTGTTTTAATGACCTTTTCGTCAAAGTGGAGGGAGACGTTCAATACAAGGGATTTAGAGACATGAGGACTGTAACTCACCGCAGCAGAGTCTCGGGAAGTGGGTCTGATGGGACAGGTCGCCCTCCTGTGGCCAGGTTGGGCACAGTATAGACATAGATGGTTACGCATTCTTCTCTCTCTCTCCTCGGGAGTGATACGAGTGAAACCAATCTGCATGGGTTCAGATTCCTGACTCGCGGCGGGAGATTCGGTGACTCGGTGCCTAAGGGGTGTTCGTCTAGCTCGCATCAAGTTGTCCAGACGAATAGTTAACTCCATCAGTTGACTGAGAGTTCTGCCCTCATCCCGGCATGCCAGTTCCCCCTGCAGATCAGAGTTTAGACTCTTACGGTACAATAATTTCAGTGGATCGTCACCCCAGCCTGTCTGTGCAGCGAGAGTGCGGAATGATAGGGTGTAATCAGCCGCGGAAGATCCTCCCTGGCGTAGCGCCAGAAGCAGCTCGCCCGGCTCCTTTCCGCTGGCCGGGTGCTCAAAAACCTCTCTGAACTGGGTGAGGAAATCATTATAGGAAGGAAAAGTGAGGTTACCTCCTGACCAGAGCGCGGTGGCCCATTCTAGTGCTCTTCCCATTAGCAGTGAACAGATAAAAGACACTCGACCGTCATCGTTGGAGAACAGGTTGGGTTGTTGGTTAATGTATAGAGTGCATTGGAGCAAAAATCCTTTACACGTTGCAGCTGAACCATCGTATTTATCAGGAAGGGACAGACGAGGATTATTAGGCAGTGTATTCACGCTGGGAGGTGGCTGAACTGGTGATGCAATGGATTGAACGGGTGCGGCGGCTTGTGTTGAGAGAGACCGCATGGACCTCACTAACTCCTCTGTGAGTGAAGTTAGTTTCTCAAGCTGTTGTTGGTGTACAACCAGAACTGAGGCTTGATTGGAGACTTCAGAGGTTAGTTGTTGCAGGGCTGCTGGATCCTGAGGTGGCGAAGTCTTCTGTAACGAAGAGGCAGAGTCGAGCAGATCCATTTGCAGTAACTTTTATTGAAATACAGCAAACAGAGAGCAAACAGTGATCAGCTGTAATGAAGGGCAAATCCAAACTCAGAGACGATACCAGGCTGGGGTCGGGCAGGCAGCAGACAATACTCGTAGACCAGGGGAGCAGGCTAGGATCAGGAAACCAGGATAACCAATGGAACGTAGAATGCTCAGAAGTGTAGGCAGTAGCTGATACAAGACTTCGCACTGGTGTAGTGAGTGGAAGGGGTTTATATGTGTGTGTGAATGAGATGCAGGTGTGTGTGTAATCAGCACAGTGCAGGTGTATGGTGTAATCAGTCCAGGGAGATGTATGATGGGAAATGTAGTTCAGTACTCGGGAGACTGAGATCTTTGATGACTAGGGAGGGGCGTCGAAGAGCGATCTATGACACTATCTATCTATCTATCTATCTATCTATCTATCTATCTATCTATCTATCTATCTATCTATCTATCTATCTATCTATCTATCTATCTATCTATCTATCTCTGGTCATACTTCAATGCTTTTTAAATGTTTTCAAATTCCTAAACAAGGCTGTTTCTTAAACCAACATTCTAAGTGTATTTTGATCTTTCTAAAAACAATTTCAATTGATGTAAGTTCTACTTTCTTACATTCAATTCTGCTTCGGGTTTAAAAGGCAGTTCAGAATAGAGCTCAATGCTGCTATTGCACAGATTAATGTTGTTTTCCAGCCTGTTGTAGATGTATATCTCTCGTTCAGTGTCTCCTTCCTAGAAAACTTCCAGGAGGCCTTTCTCAGTTCATCACATTCATCTGATGCGGGTCAGTTGGCACAATTGCCAAAATTAGCTGCATTTCATTTTTTATTTTTATTTTTATTTTAGAAAACAGAAAAACCAGTATGTTACAATCTAATTATGTACTCACCAGTTTAAGCTTTTCACACACATGACCTGGACCCTTTGGAGTGTCCCATCATACGCTGATGATTCTGACAGACTCATATCGCGAGCAGCGTGAGCTCCTAGAAAGAGGCCATCTGTTCTGATCACAAGGAAGGCTGAAGGAGGAGCTGACTGAAGCCCTAATGGAGTTACAGAGAGCGTAATCCAGTCAGGCATCTGCAGGGTCATCCTCACTCTCTCTCAGGATCCCTGTTTACCTCAGTCAGAGAGCGTAATCCAGTCAGGCATCCGCAGGGTCACCCTCCCTCTCCTCTCTCAGGACCCCTGTTTACCTCAGTCAGATATGCCACCCGTCAGCAGAGGGAGAGACTAGCAGAATAAAGGAGCGATACAAACACTGTTACGAGAGGGTATTCAATCAGTTCTGCAAGGCAAGATTTGTGATATTATGAGTCACACTGAAGGTTATTGAGTCCTGTTTGTACAGTGTGTGATTATGCTGTCTGAATAGCTGTTATTGAAAGACATCTGCATATCCGCTGTCCTGGTTTGTCAACAGTTCATTATTTATTTGTGTATTCATCTTTTAAGGTTTTAAAAGGCTTGAAAAACGCTTGAAACATGTTATGACACACACACACACACACACACACACACACACACACACACACACACACACACACACACACACACACACACACACACACACACACACACACACACACACAGACACACACCGGTGAACTCTTCATTGCAAATCATTTCTCTTTCAAGTCTGGAAATTAAATCCATTCCTTGAAAAGTCTCTGATTATGAAATCATTGATGAATGTGTGTGAAAAAGCCTATAGACAAAGCAATCGAAATGAAAAAAAATATTGTATATTTTCTTTGAATACTTTTACTCATTTTGTCTTATACTTTCTGCTGATAGGAAGACAAGGTTATTCTCTACGTCATTTCTAAAGCTGATCTACATTGATAAAAAGTGCTTGTCTACATGAAGACTCATTTATGTCACTCAAGTGCTTTTAGACTACAAGTATCTCATGTTTTCCAGGTGTGTGTTGGGCTGCTGAGAGCGAGTGAACAGCTGAGACCGAAACCCCATGTTTCTGTTTCTGTCAGTCTTCAAGTGTTCTTACTTTCCTCCTCTTTCTCTAAGCTTCTGTAAATCAGAATGAGAATGAGGTATTATTGTCAAGAGTCTCTCTCTCTCTCTCTCTCACACACACACACACACACACACACACACACACACACACTGTGAAGAAGGACCCGCTATTAATGTTCGGGGTAACAGGGGTCAGCCAATCAGCGCCTTTGTTTGGGGTCACAGAGAGGACACCTGTTTGCGCTGACTGATAAGTTTCGTTTTGTGTCAGTAGTGAGAGTTGCCGGGAATCACATCGTAGATATTTCTGAAGTAAATAGTTGTCATCTGTGTTGCTATCTGTGCAGTTGTGCGTTCAGAAACATGCGAGTACCCTGGTAAAATGTTTACATATGTGTATTTTTGGTGTATTATGTTTTCTATGAGTGTTGTTTATTCTGAGGTACTCAGTTGAAATGCAGTGTTAGCATATATTTCGCTAGCATCATGCTAATGTCTAATATTATTAGTGTTACACTACTATTGTGCTTATGTGTGTATTCACCTGATACTGTATAGTTATTATTGGAATGTTTACAATGATTGTGGTGTATCATCTCCTCACCGGCCGGATGACCCAACCCAACCAGATGAACTGGATAATATCGTGAAAGTTCTGATCTCATCTGACTCCTGACATTATGCTGCCTAACTCATAATCATACACTGTTTCGTTGGCCAAAGGAGGACTGGCCCCCCGACTGAGCCTGGGTTCTCTCAAGGTTTTTTTCTCCATTCTGTCACCTGATGGAGTTTTGGTTCCTTGCCACTGTTGCCTTCGCCTTTTGGCTTGCTTAGTTGGGGACATTTAATTTTCAATTGAACAATACTATTACAACATTGTTTTCCTGTTATCTCTGTAAAGCTGCTTTGAAACAATTTGTATTGTAAAAGCGCTATATAAATAAAGGTGACTTGACTTGACTTGACGTGTAGAGAACTATGTTTTTGGGTTGCTGTTACTGAGACCCAGCCATAAAAAGGCTGTTCTTTAATTTAATAAGCAGCTAATGTGTACTAGTATAATATTTGGTTATTTGATAAACAGCTAAAGCTTCTTGAAGGGAAAATTATACTAATACCATTTATTTGATTTACTAAATAGCATCCTGACAGCACTGTTGTTTACTTGTATGCTGATATTTTCTTTTATTTATTGTTTATTGTAGAACCACACATACTGTACACTTATGAAGACAGACAATCATCTGTTAGCTGTCAATAAATCCCTTGAAGAGAAGAAGAGCATTCAGTTGCATTCTTACCGATGCACCACAGTGGTCATCTATCCCAACTAGCTACAGTTACAGTCCTAGCTATCGAATCTTCATTACACACACACACACACACACACACACACACACACACACACACACACACACACACACACACACACACACACACACACACACACACACACACACACACACACACAGACACAATCATGAATCTGAATCAGTTAACTGTTCTGTTAACTTCCAGTCTACGTGTTTTGATGACTTCAGCTAATTTTCGCAGGACCTGGTCGTGACGCCATCTATAACGTGCTTGGGTTAGTGCCATTTTGCAGTGGGACAGCGTGCGCTGTAAGCTGGGGATCTGATGGCCGCAAAGCTGGCAGATCTCCTCTGAGCAGTACCAGCGATGCAGATTCTGGAAGGTGTCGTACGTGGGCCTGATTAGAAAGCTCAGCCTTGCTTGAGGCTATCACCACAAATCGGCCCTCGTCACGACCCTGTCGATGATGGTCTCCCAGGTTGTCCATCTCCCTGCTGGCACTGGCTCACTGCTTTAATCTTGTCCTCTTCCTCCCTCACGTCTTTGGAGATCACCCATTTTCTTCTCTCTGTCTTTGAGGTTTTGGGCCACATCTTAGGTGATGTTCCCCAACCAAGGCCTGCCCTGTCACGTTGCACCAATCTGACGACCTCCTGGTGTTTTAGGCGGGTTATGGGCCAGTGTACCGACTGCAATGCTTTCCATTTCCTTCCAGTCTGCACGTGGGCCTTGCTGTAACCCGAACCCTAACCCGAACCCTTGCTGTAACCCGAACCCTAGTCTCAGCCTCAGACGTCACGCCCACGGAACGTTGGCTAAACGTCTGATGCATATGGTACACTTAACTGGAAACACTTCAGGAATGTGCAGGAATATTGTTCGAGACTCAGACTCGCTGTCCCAGTTTAAAACTAGATTAAAGACGCATCTCTTTAACCAAGCATTCACTTAATGCTTACCTTTTATACTACTTCTGAATCAGTTCGAATGCATTAATATTATGAACATCAGCTATGCTAATTATTTCCCATCTGTCTTTCTGCTGTTATCTCGGGACGCTAGTCCCGAGGTAAATAGCGTTCGTCAGCTCCAGTTTGTATCCAGCCTCTCACGGAGACTTCAGATGCCCCAACACCTGTGATGAGACGACTAAACGCCTGTGGAGAGACGACTCGACGCCTGTGAAGAGACGACTAAACACCGGCGATATGTTATGCCTAAATTTATACATGATTAACTAACTGTATTTTTCTTTGTACATTTCTGATATGCACTTTCTGTAAAGCTGCTTTGAGACAATGTGTATTGTGAAAAGCGCTATACAAATAAACTTGAATTGAATTGAATTGAATTGAATGTCGAAGTCGTCATCTGATTGGTTGAATTTTATCGGATTTCCGGGGGGCGCGAGTGTCGCGTTTATTTTCGGCCCGCCGGGAAACAAAGCGCAGACGTGTGATTGCGGAAGAAAAACTGTTGTGTTTACATGAGTGACAATGAGCATTTATCAAGATCAGCTAAACGTAGGATTCTCAAAAGTATGCGAGGTTCACGGCATAGACTCTTTAAGACATTTTTACATTTTTAGTCATTTAGCTGACGCTTTTATCCAAAGCGACTTACAATTGCTATATTTCAGAGGTCGCACGCCTCTGGAGCAATTAGGGGTTAAGTGTCTTGCTCAGGGACACATTGGTGTCTCACAGTGGATTCGAACCCGGGTCTCTCACACCAAAGGCATGTCTCTTATCCACTGCGCCATCACCACCCCATTAAGAGATGTCCAGGAGTTTTGCACGCCGACTTGTTGCACGCCGGTCTGTTGTTGTGGGACATTTCCATGCCCAGAAACGTGACGCTGAAAGAAACTAACTAAAATTGGTTGTTTGACATGTCGGTCAAACGGCCTTATGGGTGGTCCTTGGCCAAAGAAAGCTGCTATGAATTCCAGACCTTCAGCCGTCAGTCTGAAGGTCTGGCTACGCGAGACTACCCGAACCCTTACCCGAACCCTAACCCGAACCCTTGCTGTAACCCAAACCTTTGCTGTAACCCGAACCCGAACCCTTGCTGTAACCCGAAACCTTGCTGTAACCCGAACCCTTGCTGTAACTCGAACCCTTGCTGTAACTCGAACCCTTGCTGTAACCCGAACCCTTGCTGTAACTCGAACCCTTGCTGTAACCCGAACCCTTGCTGTAACTCGAACCCTTGCTGTAACCTGAACCCTTGCTGTAACTCGAACCCTTGCTGTAACCCGAACCCTTGCTGTAACCCGAACCCTTGCTGTTTTGCACTGCCGGATCCGGTGAGTCTTTCAGCTCCAATTCCAGCCTCACCATCTCCAGCATGTAGCCCAAGCTGATGGATTTCACTGGGAGCCTCAAGATGTTTCTTATACACAGGGCTGCGGTTGACAGACATCGGGGAAGGCCCAGCCACTTCCGGATGTAGTTGTTAGCCTTTGAGTCCATTTTCTGGACTGCTGATAAGGTGATGTCTCACAGTTTGAGGGGCCACATGGCCACAACTGATGGTACAAGGTGAATTGGTAACACCAGACCTTTAGTTTGCTGGGTAGCAACCTTTGGTCAATCTTTGTCAGGCCATCGGAGAGCTGTGAGGTGATGGAGATGGCCATGTGTTTATCGGACAGGTCTGATGTATAAAGCCTTCCCAAACTTCTGACTGGTTGGTCTATCAGACGTGGGATTTCCTCGCCGTCCACTGAACAGGAGATGTTGTCCTTCCTGACTTTGCAGATCGAGAGACTGCGTGACTTGGCTGGTCTTATCTTCATCCTGGACCAGTTTAGTAGTTCCTCAAACCTTTTCAGCAGCCGGGTGGTGCATGCTGCCGTCTGGAGGAGGGCGGTAACATCATCCATGTAACTGCTTATAGCCGGGAGTCGCTGACCTGACTGGGATCTGACTCCTCTGACCAGCTGTCTTTTCTGAGGATCATTTCAAAGGCTACTGTGAAAAGGATGATTAAGATGGAGCACCTCATTGCTATCTCTTTCCCCAGCCGATTACACACAGTTGAAATGTCTGTGGATGTATAGCAGACCTGAAAGTTGTGCCATTAATGAGGCTCCGGATACTTGGGTGGACATGGAAGAAGTCAAGAGCAAAACTGACAAGCTGGTGGGGAACAGATCCGTAGGCATTTGCGACATCCGCCCAGACCACATGGAGGTCAGATTCACTGCGCTTGGCTGACTGAATCTGTTCCCAAATCCTCGCAGAATGCTCT
>JAZAVI010002271.1:0-14938 GCA_036326025.1 Chrosomus eos | reverse complement strand
CAGACGAAAACAGACAAAGTGTAGTAATTTAAAGCCCCAAAAATGTGTTTTTTGGTTTTTTTTTTCACCAAAAAGGTCTGAAAGAAGACATGTATTAAAGGGAAAAATACCCCAAAAATCTCAAAATTGACCGTTTTTTTTTACCTGGGGTTTGTCTCCCCTTTAAAAGGGGAAAAATTTGTTTTCATGATTATCGAATGTAAATAGTTTTATCTCTAAAAACAATTTAGCCTATAACGCTAGTATAACGCTAGTATATTGAGAATGAGGAGTCACGTGCCGATTTGGCGGGGTCTGACCCGGGGGTCGGGCCATGATGGTAGGACTAAACATTCCAGAAATAGCGAAAGAGAGACAGCCCCCAGCTTAGTATTTGTTTACATTTTAATTTTAGCAATACGCCACAGTTTTTTGGAAGATGTGGAGAAGGAAGAAAAATTTGAAAGGGGTTTATCGGGAGAGACTAAATAAAAATTGCGGGGCCACTTAGGAAAAAACTGCTTGTCAATAAATGACAGCAGCAACAGCGAGCAAATCATGATTTCAATAGCAACACATTTCAGCACAGTTCCCCTTTTATTTAACACAAACGAACAAAATGAATATTCTGTTATTCAACTGTTGTTTCATTTGTTATAGATATATCTGTACCGTGAAATGTTTTAAAAAGACACTTTTTTTAATGATGTACGATTCGCATTGACAGGGGAATGTCCGATCTGTTCGCTTAACGTTGCACGGCAGGTCCACATGCACGTATCTGATTTATATCAGATTTATTTCCACATATGAATGAGGCCTGAAACATCAATTATGACTGAACTCTCGCAGTTTACCGTTACAGGTTTGGGGGTTTCTAAGCCTTGCACCCAGCCGCAGCAGAATTGTTCATAAGCTTCTTATGACTTAAATCTTCTGATCTCTTGCATTGTGTAGGCAGTAACGTTAGGCACTGATACCATAAACAAACCAGGTAATTGACTATGTCAGGGTAACTGTTATGTGAAAGGTGGTAGTGCTTTGGGTCTTTCGTCCATTCTGTAGCAGGTCGTACAGGTCCATGTTGTTGATGTCAATTAGTTTCTCTAAATAACACCAAGATGGCGAATCCTTCCCGCAATGCAACGCGGAGTGATACGCTTGACGTCACATTCTCATTCTCAATAGGGCATAGAGTAGTGACAAATAAAAATTGCTTGTTAATACCACTAACAAGGCTCAAAATAGCCCCACACTAACACGGTAGCATAATCAGGGTCCCTACCTTCAAACCGAAGCATTGAGAACTTTGTCAGTGTCCAGACAGTTTAATAAGAAGATATGTTATACATAGTAAACTTCGCGAATACAGGCAGAAGCCATCTTTGAAAAACAGTCTCTACCAGTCGATCTACGAACGCCGATCCAAGTGCGCTGAACTGTGTAAAATCTCATATGGTCCGTTGTTTCTGGGAAGAAAGCACTGAGCGCATAAGAGAAGCACTGAACGCAACAGAGAAAATAAATAAATAAAAATAATTTAATCACATCTCACCAGCGCACTTGGATCGGCGTTCGTAGATCGACTGGTAGAGACTGTTTTTCAAAGATGGCTTCTGCCTGTATTCGCGAAGTTGACTATGTATAACATATCTTCTTATTAAACTGTCTGGACACTGACAAAGTTCTCAATGCTTCGGTTTGAAGGTAGGGACCCTGATTATGCTACCGTGTTAGTGTGGGGCTATTTTGAGCCTTGTTAGTGGTATTAACAAGCAATTTTTATTTGTCATTACTCTATGCCCTATATACTAGCGTTATAGGCTAAACTGTTTTTAGAGATAAAACTATTTACATTCGATAATCATGAAAACAAATCTCAGATAACGGATGACTAGGTAACAATGTGTAATTAGACCCAGTGTAGTGGTGCCTGGAGAAGTGGGTACACTCTTAATTTATGCCCCCAATTTTTTTTAAGCGTCCCAGCAAAGGATGAACGCTCTGTGATATAAACAGTGACATGTAAGACTAGTCTTGCATTAGTATTGAATATGCAAGACTATATAATATAGAATAGAATTAATAGAATAGAACATAGTATTACTGCATATCAGGGCCATACACAGGGTTTTATAAATACAGAGTTCCAATAAATTAGAAAATTTTGATTTTCCTGGTCTCGACATGAGCATTTTAAGGTGTTTTGAAGGCCAAAAAAATGGACAACAAGTAGCTTTAAAAGCATCTCGGTGGACAGTATGAAGTATTTGATCAGTTTAAATGTCGCAATGAATGATCCACTCCACAAAATGGAAATGCAGAATGTTTATGCTTATTGTTGACAATGAACAATCACATATTCAAAACGGGAATGGCCTTGAATAAAAAATGATTCAAGGATTATTCTGCATAGATGTTACATTTCAAACAAACAAACAAACACCAATGCAATCCTTCTGTGTCCAGAGGCATATGAGCAATTAGTATGAGCATCAAAGATCCGTTTCAGCTTCTTTTTCTTTCCTAAATTAATCAATGTTTTTGGACTAATCTGTTCATTTAATCAATGGTTCAGTTGCTCACTCATAAAGATAGTCAATTGTCGCCGCCTTCTGGCTTAATGATGCAAGTTGCGCAAACACAGACAAGCGGAGTGATACAAACAACACATTCAAAGTAACATTATACAAATATAATTATACAATAATAATGCCAATATATTTAATAGGGTGCTTGTGTTGTTAAATTGAGCTTATAATTTCCACTGTCTTCAATCAAACTGATTATTTCTGTCGGTCATTTAAAACTTCTATTAAAAAAAACAGCTGTTTATTTTAGCTACTTGCATCTTATCCCGCACTGTATGATCGTTAACTGAAGTGAAGCGTCGCTTTGGGATTCGCGCTCGGCTCGCGCTTCTGTGAACATAAATCCCGCTTGCTTTGATTGGTCTCAAACATTTTGACATTAGCGAGCGAGTGCTGAAGCAGCTCAGATGAGAAGGTCAGTTATCGTCGCGATGAGTGAATCATTGCAGCGCCAAATTAGAGTTAATAGTAGGGAATTATTTCACAACTTTCATTATATACGCTACACTTAAAAAAAACCACCCTCACTGGGTGTTTTTTATTCACGTGAATTTGGATTAGCTACTAAATGATGGGCATCAGAGGGGATTTAGATGTGGGTATATGCAATGCCGACTGAAAAAGAAGTGGTTATACGCCGTATACCTGCGTATACTAGGGTGACCAGATGAGATTGGCTGAAATTCGGGAGGGGGGGGGGGGGTGTTTATGGGGAGAGAGAATTGTTGACGGGGGATGGGGGGGGGGGGGGGGGGGTGTAGGCTGCTGTATCATGTACCGTTTGAACTGACGCGCTACAGCGACCTGTCACATTTCAAAGAGCCAAAACGTTATTAATTGTGTGAATCTCGTAAAAATATTGACAGAATCGGACAGCTGTGGATTTGTTCCATATCAAAAGTAACCTGTCTGTCTTGTCTGTCGGTGTAAGTGTCTTCTTTGTCCGCGATTTTTCACTGCGTGAGAAAATGGATGTGTGTGTCGTGAGAGTGTGTGAAAAGGGTCAATTGCGTGAGTCTCACGGTCAATGCGTGAGAGTTGGCAGCCCTGCTACAAAGCCTATAATAAAAGATATAATGAATTTCAAACCTTTTTTTTTTTCAAAGTTCAACAGTCTGTCATTAGTCTTTAGTCTGCCACTAAAAAACAGCGTGTTGTTGTTCCGGTACACGGTACACCAGTCATGTCAACGTAACGAATGAATGACATTTTGCTTATCAATGTATCTAAATTCGCGCCTACATCTTTCTAGAACTTCAAAAAAGAAACAGAAAATTAGCCGCCGGCAGGCGCCGACTCAACCTCCACGGACAGTTTTTAATATTTTATCAGACAATAACTAGGCTACTCAAGATTTTGCTTTAGTATAATTTTCGTGACAATTAGGGTCGGATTCGGGATTCGGGACAAGAGCTCAGATTTCGGGACTGTCCCGAATTTTTCGGGACGTCTGGTCACCCTACACTACACCACTGATTAGACCAAAGGTTCATTTTGCACCGGAGTTCTCCTTTAATACAATTTCACGTGATCCATCTTTTCATTTACGTAATATTGCTAGACTTCGTTCTTCATTTTCTCAACACTGTACTGAAGTACTCCTGTTATGTGGATAAAGGACGAACCCAATAGCAGACAGCAAGTAACTCAAAACAGGGGTTTATTAATGACAAAAACAGAAAATAAAACCCACGAGGGGGCAAAACAAGACAGGGTAGACTACACTAGACTATAACCTAACAACTAAGACAGGAACAAACACTTCTTTAGACACGACTTTCTACAAGTTACTCACAACTAGATTCACTCAAGGTATGATACAACATCAAACAATGAACCGGCACAAGACAGCAAACACAAGGGGATTAAATAGGGAACACTAATAGGCGCGTTTCCATTACAGATTTGCGCAAAACTTTTGCGATTTTTTCTAAATGTCGATAAAAAACTATTGCGAAATGACGGCGTTTCCATTAACTGATGTTATGCGATACAACGTCCTTTTTTTCCTCTCGCGATAAGTCATTTAAACATCATGACAACATTACACATCCACACTAGACATTATTATTATTATTAATGGAAGGAGACGTGCATAGCATTTATCCAAGCATTAATGGCAGGGAAAGACCCGTATACTGCGAACGGCATAAGGAGTTTCTGGGTGTTTCTCTCTCATTTCTGCTCCGAGGTCTTGATTGTGGCATTTCTTTGAGGTTTAGAATCCAGTATTCCTGTAGCCTAATTATTGTTTCTTTTATGAATTTAATAAAGAACTCTGTCCAAACGGTCAGTGTACATTTGTGTCCATTCGTTTTTCCTTATTTAACCCGTATGCAAAACGAAAAATTAACGGTGGTTGTTTTTTTTTAAATGCAAAGTTGAACACCATTTTTTTTTAACTGTAGGCTACACAAATGCTGCGCAAAAATAATAATATATCGTCTAAATTTCAGATGTTTGTTTATGACTTTTTGCCCCTTTATTAAACATTTATAATATTCCCAACTTAATACGAAAAAAAAGTCGATTGTAATGGTTTTCTAAGGCCAAATTAGAACCTGGAAATTATATTTTTCCCGCAGTACTGAATGAGAAGAGCCATATTTATGTCTCTGGAACCACAGAATACAGAAAGGTGATTTAGGTAAGTTATAATGATAATAAATGTGTCTGAAAAAATAACGAGGCATTTTAATTGTTTATTAATAAACTATTTTTTTCTAAATCAGTGTCGGCTAAAAACCATCTCTGCTGAGGCGCGCCGCGCGAATGCACCAGAGAGAAATAGGCCTACACCTTTCATACTGATTACATAAGCAGAAGGTATTAGCTTTCGATTCAAATTTGTTCATTTTAAAGTGGACATTTCAAGCTTTAGCCCAGGCTATACTTTGTTTCAGTTCTCGCGCTCTAGTTCATGGAGATCATGAAAGCGCATGATTGTTTTATTTTACAAAAGCACAACGATTTCTTGTTATTATGAGTTTACACAAATAAAATCATAGTTGCGAATAATGTATTATTATTTTCTGACCAGAAGAGTATGCCTATTTTAAGTTGTTTGTTGATAGGAAAAAGCAAGTATTCGCGGCTGCGACTCCGTGCCATGCGAGCTCAGCAAACACTTGGATATGCATCAAAATCTTGTGTTTATTTGTGATAATCTTAGCCCTGTATTATTATTGTCTAACCATTATGTATGACATTTGACGGATTGCTTTTTTCCTTTTTTGGATAAAAGCGTCTTCTAAATATGTAGCCTAATAACTGTTATAATTGTTACGTTCCGTGGTTGTGTTATGGCAGTTCTGGTGTTTTGTGTGTTTTCTCTTTTTTTCTCTCTCTCTCTGTAACTCTGCAGCTCTACCAGGTGGGGGAGAGAGAGAGATGATTGATCGCACCTGCTGCTCGTTGTACCAGAGACGCTACACATTGAAAAGAGCCTTCGGAGGACATTCAAACTGAAGCTTGCCTTCCAGAGTGTTGTGACTGTCTCTCACTTGTTGGTCTACTTGTGTTGTGTTGTATAACATTACGACTTCTTATTGTTCACCAAGCTAAGGCTTATTGTAGCCTACTACCACTTCTTTTTGTTTGTTGTTGCTACTTTATTTTTGTATACCAAACGGTCTGGAAGCTGTAGGGAGGTGGGTGCCTATTTTTATTTTTGTAATACCTTTTCTCCTGTTTTTGGCTAGTTAGGGAGTTAGTGTAACTTTCTGTTGTTTATTTGTTTACTTTTGGCAGACTAAAAAGTTTTACTCCCCAACTAGTCAGAGGGTACTTGTGTTTGTTATTTTGGCTTTACCCCCTCCTGAGGTAATTAGTTTTTTTTCTTTGTTTAATTTTGTCAATTATACTTATATATTCTGTTAATAAATTTTGAGCTACAATTTGATGTGTCTCTCGTACGGGGCTGGGAACGGGCTCAGGCACATTTATTTTCTTTTTACTGTCTACTCCCTTAAACCTAGACAAACATTACATCTGGGACGTAACAGTGAAAATTGGGGGCTCGTCCGGGATCTATCTATATAGATAGAACTAAAAATTAATCCGCTTTTGTTTTTTTGTTTTTCTTGATGGTTGGAGTGGTTGTACTCTAAGGGATGGAGTTTGATTTGATTGGGTTTACCCTTGCTCCAACGGTAGAAGTTTTTGATCGTTGTCGTAAGAAAGACTTAGTGTTGATTGCTGAGTTCTATAATATTTCTGTGTCTAAAGACATGACAAAGGCAGTTTTAAAGGATCAGCTGTACAGTGAATTGGCCAGCACTGGTATTTTACCAGCTGATTTGCAGGCTGATGAAGAAGAAGAGGAGGAAGAAGAGGAAGAGAAGGAGGAAGAAAATGTTTTATCTGAAACTAGTCCTATGGCTGTTAATTCTAGAATGGATCCTTTACTAGAGATTAAATTAAAAGAGCTCGAGTTGGCCATTAAAAAGCAGGAGCATGAGACTCAAGTTGTTCAACTCCGTGCTATTGAAGTAAAGGCTCACAGGGATATCAAACTGCGAAGCTTACAGTTAGAAGCAGAGTCTGAACGCCGTAAGCCTGTGCCGCTTCCTCGAGCCAGACCTTCCTCACCTGTTTTAGCTGGTGTTCCAGTGCAGAATAGCACAGTTAATTTTGATACTGTGAATGATGCTCAGAGTAACTTTGATGTAACAAAGTATATCAGACTGGTACCCCCATTTCGAGAAGCTGAGGTGGATGCTTACTTCATAGCCTTTGAGCGCATTGCTTCAAAGCTAGGATGGCCAAAAGATATGTGGGGCTTACTGCTTCAATGTAACTTTGTGGGTAAAGCCCAGGAGGTATGCTCTGCCTTGCCAATTGAACAGTCCTTGGATTATGACACCATAAAAGCTACAGTGTTGCGTGCCTACGAATTGGTCCCCGAAGCATATCGTCAGCGTTTTCGAGGTACAGCAAAAACCGCTAGACAAACATTTGTCGAGTTTGCAAGGGAAAAGAGAGCCCTGTTTGAGAAATGGTGTTTTGCTAGTAAGGTTACCAGTTTTGAACAACTGCAAGAACTCATCTTGCTTGAGGAGTTTAAAAACTGTGTTCCTGAGAACATTGCAGTTCATATGAATGAGCAAAAAACAAGTTCACTATCGAAGCTGCAGTGGTAGCTGATGAGTTTGCACTTACACACAGGTCAGTTTTTCCTTTTGCACGACAGAGTAGACGCCAGAGTTTTGGGAATGACCAGACAGGGAGAATGATGTCACCTGTTCTTTCCTCTGAGAAAAGTGAGAGAGAGAAGCCTGTGCTGAAACGCTCTGACCGTAAACGTGTCTGTTTTTATTGCTTAGATCCAGGTCACATAATCAATGACTGCAAAGCATGGAAACAGAAGACTGCTGCTGAAAAATCCAAGAGTGTAGCTTTTGCTCAAGCTGGTTCCATCCCCGACAACTGGTTTCCACAGCTCCAGGATTCTGGTTACCAACCTTTCTTATTAACTGGTTATGTGTCTCTTTCAGCTGTCTTACCTGGCCGACCTGTATCCATTCTACGAGATACGGGGGCAGCACAATCCTTTATTCTGGCTGACACTTTACCTTTCTCATCCGAAACATATTCTGGTACAGATGTATTGGTTCGTGGGATCGAACTAGGCTGTGTTAAGGTACCATTGCATACGGTCTACTTGGAGTCTGATTTGGTCACAGGTCCCGCTCAGATTGGAGTGAGAACTGAACTGCCGGTGGAGGGCGTAAGTCTCATCCTTGGGAATGACTTGGCTGGAGGTAAAGTCTTCCCTAACCCAGTAGTAGTGGATAAGCCTGATGTGTCAGGACAACCAGATGTTGCTGCTGTTTTCCCTGCTGCTTTCCCTGCCTGCGCTGTTACTCGAGCACAAGCTCGAAAGTGGGATGATGTTGTGAACCTCACTAATTCCTTTTTGAACCCTGTGTCAGATGTTGCAGAGTGCACAATGTTCATGAAACCCGAATTATCTTCCGCTGATGAAAATGCTGACCCTGTTTCAGCCTCAACTTCCTTAGAAGCTGGGAAGGAAAGTCTGATTGCTGCTCAAAAGGCTGATCAATCTCTGTCATTCTGTCTAGATGCAGCTGTCACTGTGGAAAGAGCCCCTGGTGGTCCAGTTACTTACTATTGGGAGGATGGTATTCTCATGAGACGCTGGCGACCGCAACAGAATGGGGATGTGTTAGCGGTACATCAACTTGTCCTACCTTCTGCCTACCGCCCTCAGATCCTGAAACTGGCACATGAGCACCCTCTGTCTGGTCACCTTGGTATCACTAAAACATATAAACGCATCTTAAAGTACTTCTTCTGGCCCGGAATGAGGAACGGTGTTGTGAAGTACTGTCGAACTTGCCATGAATGTCAAATTTCGGGTAAGCCTAACCAGACTGTTCCCTCTGCTCCTCTTCGTCCCATACCAGTAATGAGTGAGCCATTTGAACGCTTGATTTTGGACTGTGTTGGACCCTTGCCTAAGTCAAAATCTGGACACCAGTATATCTTGACTTTGATGTGTGTTGCCACACGATTCCCAGAGGCAATTCCCTTGCGTTCTCTGAAAGCTAATGTAATAGTCAAAGAGATCATCAAGTTCTGTTCAACGTTTGGTTTACCGAAGATCATTCAAACTGATCAGGGCTCTAACTTCACCTCAAAGCTGTTTGCTCAGGTTTTGAAAGAGTTAAAAGTTTCTCACCAAATGTCTAGCGCATATCACCCAGAGTCACAAGGGGCATTAGAACGATTCCACCAGACTCTTAAGTCTATGCTTCGTACATACTGTGTGAGTACTGGTAAAGACTGGGTAGAGGGTTTACCTTTGCTGCTGTTTGCTGTCAGAGAAACTGTCCAAGAGTCATTAGGATTTAGTCCGTCCGAACTAGTGTTTGGTCACACAGTTCGTGGACCACTAAAGCTTCTTCGTGAAGAACTCATGTCAAAAACCCCACAGGCTACCAACCTCTTGGATTACGTCAGTAATTTCCGGGAACGACTGCATAGAGTGTGTGACATTGCTAAAGCTCATCTCTCGAGTACCCAATCCAAAATGAAGACACGGTTTGATAAGAAGACTACCAAGCGTAGTTTCGAGCCTGGTGATCAAGTGCTTGTCTTACTTCCTGTTCCTTCCTCGGCACTACATGCTAGGTTTGCTGGTCCCTACAGTGTTGAGAAAAAGTTGAGTGAGACTGACTATGTAATTTCTACTCCAGATCGTAGGAAAAAGAGTAGAGTTTGCCACATTAACATGTTAAAGTCTTATGTAGGTAAGTGTGGGGTAGTAACTACATCCAATAGGGAAGACAAGCCTGCTGTGGTGTTGCCGGTTGCGTTTTGCTCTTCTGTTGATGATGCGGATGTGGGTGAATTACCTGTTGAACGTTTTCAAAATTCAACTGTGTTAAGCCAACTTGATGACTACCTTGCATACTTGCCTAAGGGTCAAAAAGAAGCTCTTATGCAGTTGATTAATAAGTACCCCATGCTCTTTTCAGATGTTCCTGGTAGAACCTCTATGGTCGAACATGACATAGATGTAGGTAACAGCCCCCCCATAAAGCAGCACCCGTACCGTGTTAATCCAAAGAAACGTGAAGTGATGAGAAAGGAAGTGGAGTATCTTTTAAGACATGGTCTTGCCACACCTAGCCATAGTCCTTGGAGTTCTCCTTGTTTGTTAGTGCCTAAACAAGACTCGACTTTTCGTTTCTGCACTGATTATCGCAAGATAAATAGTGTGACAAAACCAGATTCCTTTCCTCTGCCTAGGATGGAGGACTGTGTTGACCGGATTGGTAGTGCACACTTTGTGACGAAGCTTGACCTACTGAAAGGTTATTGGCAAGTGCCATTAACTGCCCGTGCATCTGAGATCTCTGCCTTTGTGACCCCTGACAACCTGCTGCAATACTCTGTTATGGCCTTCGGGATGCGCAATGCTCCTGCAACATTCCAAAGGTTGATGCATCGAGTGTTGTCAGGAATTCCTGACTGCGAAGTATACTTGGATGATGTTGTAGTTTACTCCCACACTTGGGAAGAACATCTAAGTACCCTTGGTAAAGTTTTCAATGCATTAGCTAGTGCATCACTGACCCTTAACCTGCTTAAATGTGAGTTTGCCAAAGCAGTTGTTACCTATTTAGGTAAAAAGGTAGGCCAGGGTCAAGTAAAACCAGTGGAAACTAAGGTAGCAGCTATCCTAGACTTTCCTCCTCCCCGCAATAAGAGAGAATTGCGGCGTTTTCTCGGAATGGTAGGATACTATCGAAGCTTCTGTAAGAATTTTGCTACAGTGGTAACTCCTTTGACTGACCTGCTTAGTACTGCCAAGAAGTTTTTTTGGTCCACTGAATGTGAATCTGCTTTTAATGCTGCTAAAGATCTGTTGAGTAGTGCGCCTGTACTTTCTGCTCCCTGTTTCACTCTCCCGTTTAAGCTGCAGGTAGATGCCAGTTACTCAGGAGCTGGGGCCGTGTTACTGCAGGAGGATACTTATGGCATTGAGCATCCTGTGAGTTACTTCTCTAAAAAGTTCACCAACACTCAGCAACGGTATAGTACTATTGAGAAGGAGGCCCTAGCTTTGGTATTAGCTTTACAGCACTTCGAAATTTATCTTGGTGGTAGTCACTCCGTCACGGTCTATACCGACCATAATCCCTTTTTATTTTTGGATCGGATGCGAAATTCAAATCAACGCCTGATGAGGTGGTCACTGGTTATTCAAGAATACAACTTGAATATCCAGTATTGTAAAGGTTCTGAAAATACTGTAGCTGATGCCCTTTCAAGAGTATATACTCAAGAGTGAAAAAAAATATTTGTGATTCATTTTCAAAGACATGGGTTGATGTCTGAAAACTTATGGGTGGGGGTGTTACGTTCCGTGGTTGTGTTATGGCAGTTCTGGTGTTTTGTGTGTTTTCTCTTTTTTTCTCTCTCTCTCTGTAACTCTGCAGCTCTACCAGGTGGGGGAGAGAGAGAGATGATTGATCGCACCTGCTGCTCGTTGTACCAGAGACGCTACACATTGAAAAGAGCCTTCGGAGGACATTCAAACTGAAGCTTGCCTTCCAGAGTGTTGTGACTGTCTCTCACTTGTTGGTCTACTTGTGTTGTGTTGTATAACATTACGACTTCTTATTGTTCACCAAGCTAAGGCTTATTGTAGCCTACTACCACTTCTTTTTGTTTGTTGTTGCTACTTTATTTTTGTATACCAAACGGTCTGGAAGCTGTAGGGAGGTGGGTGCCTATTTTTATTTTTGTAATACCTTTTCTCCTGTTTTTGGCTAGTTAGGGAGTTAGTGTAACTTTCTGTTGTTTATTTGTTTACTTTTGGCAGACTAAAAAGTTTTACTCCCCAACTAGTCAGAGGGTACTTGTGTTTGTTATTTTGGCTTTACCCCCTCCTGAGGTAATTAGTTTTTTTTCTTTGTTTAATTTTGTCAATTATACTTATATATTCTGTTAATAAATTTTGAGCTACAATTTGATGTGTCTCTCGTACGGGGCTGGGAACGGGCTCAGGCACATTTATTTTCTTTTTACTGTCTACTCCCTTAAACCTAGACAAACATTACATCTTGGACGTAACATAATAATGATGATATTTATTAGCCTATTATTATTTGCGTATATCACGGACCCCAAACACACCGCGTCTTCTAAGTCAGGTGACTGTTATTGCGCAAAAACTGTTTCCATTGCAGTTTTGCGAAATATTCCTTTTTCGAATTGCCTGAAAAACCTCCTCATGCGAGCGTAAAAACTTTTTTTGCGATAAATGGGAGTTTTTTGCGAAATTGACGTGTTTCCATTGAGCTAATTTCAATATCGCTAATTTTGTCCAATTATCGCGTCAATTGAACTGGTACATGACGGTAACGCGTGAACTGAAAAACAGAGAAAAGGCTCAGACACACACTACAGAATCATGCACAAGGACCTGAATTTAAATCTGATATATACTATGACCAGCAGCAAATAGTTCATTCCCTCAATCTGCAACTGCACTGTCATAGCGATGACGAGTACAGAACATATTTGCTTCCACCGTGTAGCTATCGCTGTTCGCATACAAGGTATTGACCAGCGAGATGATCCTTTTGAATTCTTTTTCTTTGTGTATGTAAATATGCAGTCATAAACTCTTCATGGCCCATTTTGTTGACTATGTAATACTCACGCAGTCATGTTTCATTTGTGACATGACACGCGGATTCCAGTCATTACTCGCTGTATTATCCTGTATATTTAAAAACAGCACGATGTGTGTTGTGTAATACACTGCTGTTCTAACAACAGCAATATAACCCGGAGTTAGTTTTTATGCGAACACAACTGAGGAAAGTGAAAGAACAGAGAAGTTGAGCCAGCGCAGGAGAGACTTGTGGCTAGCTAGGATAAACAGACTAAACTGCAAACTCCCCACAGCAATGTCTGTTCCTATCATTTTACCACAGCTAACGTTATTGGGACATTTAACATTTAATTTTGAATTTAACAATACTATTATAACATTATTTTCCTGTTATCTCTGTGAAGCTGCTTTGAAACAATTTGTATTGTAAAAAGCGCTATATAAATACAGGTGACTTGACTATTGATATATGCCTCATTGATACTACGTAAGGAATTAGTGCTTGTGTGATACTGTGTTATTTTGTTACAACGATCCTAGTAAAAGTTAGTCTGGAGCCCTGCGAAGTGTAACGTTATGCAGATACTGTATGAACGACTTAGTTAACGTTATAAATATCCGGAAAAGTTATGGCTGGCAATGAGGATGGATCTTTACTTAAGGCTATTGGGTCTATTTGATATGGGTCCACACCAATCAAGCGTATCTTCTCTTGATACCGACGAGATGAAGACATTAGGCTACTGCTCACCTCAACTCAAATCTGCGTGCGGCTAGGGGCAGGACAGATGTCATGTCAACAATATGGCCGCAGTTAGCTACTTCTGGTGTTTGCGAATAAGTATGGCGTTCCGAACGGCTCTTTATTATAACTTTGCAACATACACTCGTCTCAGTTAACGTCTCACTCAACGTCTTAATTTTTTTTAATTCTCCTATTCATTTCTATTAAATTTAAGACGCAGACGTGACGCAGACGTCACGCAAATCACGCGTGGCAGTGAAGTGTCGAGTCCAGACGTCACGCGTCATTCACGTGTGGCAGTGAAGTTATTTATTGTTTTTTCTCTAACACGCATTTAACACGCGATTCACAGTACAACACGGCTCAGTGCAGTGTGTCAGCGGCATTCTGATCGGCTCTTTAATATGACTTTGCAACATGCACTCGTCTCAACGTCTGCGTCTGTGATTTTTATATAGGATATGTGTGTGTGTGTTCTTGTTTAACACACATTTTGAGGGCCAAATGCCCCCACAAAGATAGAATTATGAAGAAACAAAATTGATATAGGCCATTGCATTTTTATATTGTTGGGGTTGTTATTGTGTTTTAATTTTTTATAAATGTAAAAGGCCTAGGCTACAGCACTTTGGTAAACTAGAAAACTGTTTCTGTATATCCTTTAAATAGAAGAAAATAATTGAAAAATTATATTTTTATATATAGGCCTAGGCTATATAAAACTATGATTACTAATTATTATTAAAACATCATGTCTAATATCCGAAAAATAATACAATTACAATCTGTCATTGTAAAAACATTATGCCAAATGATGCAAATCTGAATTAATTGGGGAAACTAAATAAAATTTGCAGGTATGAGAAAAAAGTAGGCTAAGTTATAGTCTGAGATATGCAAGTTTGACTATAATAGCCTGGGCCGGGTTTCCCGATAACGATGTATATTCGCTCTTAAGAGCACTCTCTACGTGCAAGGTTACGAACGCTCTCTGCAATTCCACGAGCGTTTCCCAAAAATGCACTTAACATGAACGCGCGAGAACGGAGACGTTATACGTGCTATTTTAAGAGTCGCTGTCCATTCGCGAAGTGCTGAAATACAAATGAAAACTATTTTGTAAATTAATTCAGTTTTACCATGATATAATCAGCTTTGCAACTTTGCATTTACACTTGCGACAGGCGATTAACTAAATAACGTCACTATAGCAGCTTGTAATTTATTGTAAAAAATCCCCATGTTTTCGGTGCTGATGTTGTGGTGACGCGTTCATGTAATGTAAGGATGGCGCTGACAATAAAGCACCTAAATGTTGTCACAAAGAACCGGCAAAAGTAATGATTTTGAATATGTTGAATAGGCCTATAGCAAGGACACAATTTAATTGTTTATTAACATGCTTTCTGTGTCATTGTCGCCTGCAAAGATGAAGTTGACGATGCTGATCGCGATCTTCGCAGTGAACGC